>CBVK0100262810.1:0-11368 GCA_900067695.1 Picea abies
GGTACAGGTTGATGCATGGTTGACACATGGTTCAGGTTATTGGTACAGATTGTTTGGTGCAGGTTTATTAGTACATGTTTACAGCAGTATATCTCATAGTGATAGTGTGATAGTAGTTCCATCATTCTACTTATATGTCAGGGAGGTTGGACGGGGCAAGGACAGGTGGTTGTAGCCACCTTCCGGTTGTAGTCAGAGAACATAGGGGGTTGTAGCCTCCTTCTAGTTGTAGCCATAGAATTGGGGAGTTGGAGCGTCCCTCGGGTTGTATCCTGAGAAACTAGGAGGTTGGAGCCTCCTTCCAGTTGCAGCTGGAAAACAAAGGAAGTTGGTACTTCCAATGAATGTAATTCTTTAAGACATATAAGAAAAACCATTATGTGGTTTTCTCTCGCTTTGGGTTTCCACGTAAAAACACTGGTGTACTGTGTATGTGTATGATTGTTCATTTGTTCATTGTTTATTTATTATGCAAATATTGGATGATAATGCTACATTGATATAACACTTGCATTATATGGTTAAAAAGGATTAGATTTCTCTATTACCGATTCACGTCGCCTCTCAGTAATCCAACAGGAATTTGGTAAACTCCTGGGACAAGCATCAGATCAGATTTATCTTTAGCAATTCTAAAAAGTTGTGTGATGGTTTTTTATTGTTTGAATATGATTTGAATATGTTTCTTAGCTAAGAGTTTTGAGATATAATCAATGGTGTGTTGAATATAAGGCAATGGGATGAGAGCACACAAAGGGGAAGAGGGAGAGGTGATTTTTGGTTTAGGGTTGTTGGCTAAGCGGAAAGCTCGGTTGATTTGAGAGAGAGAGTATCCATTGGAAAAAATGGTTTTGGTTAGGTGGGCCTTTTCCTTTGCGAGGAATTGAGGAGCATAAATGTGGATGGACCAAGTATCCAAGGTTTTTGGGACAATGAATTTTTGTGTTGGATGATGTTGGGAATTGGCATTAAGGTATCTATTGGTAATGTATAATAAGGCGGAGGTTGTATTATCAAGTTCGTTGATTAGGTCACCCTAAATTGCATGAAGGTCATCGATAAGATCAACATAGTTGATCAGAGATGATGGGTTGTCAAGGGATACTGTTGGGGCAATGATCTAACTTAAATTAGGGATGCATGAAAAAGTGTCAAGGTTGGAAATTGGTTCGAAATTAGGGTTATAGATTGAAGGTGATGATTGGAGTTGGCATCAACGTTTAAAATGGCACCACCAATCATATATCAAAACTCTTAGCAAAGAAGAATATTCAAACCATATTCAAACCCTATAAAGCCCTCAAACAACTTTTTAGAACTGCTAAAGATAAATCTGACTCGATGCTTGGCCCGAGAGTTTACCAAATTCTTTGCTCTTGTGGGAAATCTTACATCGGTCAAATTGGTAGAACCTTTAAAGCCCGACTTAAAGAACATATAGTTGATACCACCTATAACAAAATATCCAAATCAGTTATCTTCGAACACTCTTTTAATTCCAAGCACCCTATTTGCTCTAATTAAAAATAATAATAATCCTTTACCCCTCATTACTCCTCCCATGTCATTCAAGAAGCCCTTGAAATTGAAAAACATCATAATAACTTTAATCACAAAGATGGCTACAAACTGAGCCAATTCTGGAAGCTTACCATTCATTATCTTGACCATTAGGCTTCTTCCTTTTAAATCTTAATTCTTGATTGCTTCCAACACTCCACTCTTCCTCTCCTCTTATTTAGTTTATTTTCCTTGCCTCCTACTATACCCCTTCTTGCATCATTTATCCTCATGTCTTTGAAATATTTTTACCTTTTAACATGTCACCTTCTTTTGATTTATCCCTCATTTAAAGAATTCCTTGGTGTGTATTATCATCTCACTTTAATTACTTCTATCCTTTATTTTAATTTATTCCCTATTATTTATTCTAATTCTCTCACCCAACTAAAGAATTCTCCTCACCCTTTTCCCCCCTTTTTAATTTATTACCTTTATGACTATTTCTAATTCTTTAATATTCTATTATACTCATTCTTATTTTTCAACTAATATCAACTAATCTCAACGATTAATTTTATTACCTTATTCGTTATATTTTTAAGTCTTTCTCATCACCTCCTTTATATATTATTTCACATTACACCTTCTAATTTATCTCAATGGCTACTTCCCATATTTTATTATTTTTATTGGTTACCCTCACTCTTTCCCTCAACAATCACTCACCACTCTGATTCTATAAATACAAACATCATCACTATTTTCCAACATACAAGCTTCTTGTGTCCCTGATGAAGGGTGGAGTGTCCACTCGAAATGTTGGACGTTTCAAATCCTTATACACAATTTTTATCAAGAAAATTCTCTAGCATTATGACTAATTGTGGAAACATACATATTTAGATTTTACGAGATTGTTATACACCCAAGGTTATGAACTTTTGGTATTGAGATCATAGTCTACATGAAACACCACCAAAAGAAATGACAATTACATTGTAGTACTCCAATATGTGTTTGATTCATTTGAAATCCTTGATTATTAGATATTAAGTGTGAATTGTTGAACTCCTCAATTACAGCAATTAGTTTCTAGTTTATTTCAAATTGATTGTATAAATTATATTAGGAAAGAATGCTTACATGTGTTAAGAAACTTCTATGTAGTGACCCTCCTTTCTTACCATACAAAATATATTTTTTATTAGTTGTTTTTTGGCCCAACATGCCCTATTATTAAGGATGATTTCCCTAGTAATGGTATGATGTATGAGAGTTAGAGTAAAAACGTCATGATGGTGAAAAAAAAAAACATATGTTGGATTCTTAGATCGATCAAACAACAAAAAGGAGACTCCACACCCTCTTAGTTATGTTGACCAAGTATTACATCAATAAGCATGTTTATTCCCATGTATATATAATGATCCTTGTCATAATGGAAACTTTAAAGTTGGATTAAATGATATCATGTGCAATACATGTTTTAACATTATATAACTTATGTGGTGCAGGTGTGTTACACCTCTATTTGGTAGAATATGCCAAGATAGATGTAAAAGACCAAAACACACTATCAGATCAAAAAGAATTTACTCACAAAGAAATTGATTAGCAAAAGGATATTAAGGTTGTGCTTTTCCTAGAAAAACAAGCAGTCGGTCATGCCTTTCCCATAGATTAGGAATGATCAGTTGTGGTTTTCCAATACAAAACCCAGGGTCGCCCCTTAAAGCTTTGAAAAGAATAAAATCACAAGGAAAGTTAAATACAACTAGTTTGTAAAAGCCAAAATGTTTGCATGAAAGTCATGAATGGCTCAGATCTCCAAATTCTGCATGCCATGCAACCTATCATTAGCTCCTCAAGAATATACAAGTATGAGATCCAAAGCTAGGGGATGAGAGTCTATATGCAAGTGTCCTTATGCCATCGAATTGTAGTGAGAATCCTTGGTCTTTATTTTTCTTCCATTGTTGAGTGTTAGGCATAAACATTAGTGTGATCATAACTTAGGCGAGAATTATTAGCCATTCACTCAATTATCTTGTCGTGATATGGTTCCAAATTATGCTTGTTCAATGAAGGTGGAATTGGGACTAAGGAGGAGGAATTTGGGTCTTGGAGATAGGAGTATAGTAGTGAATATCAAGGCAATCATCATTGTTATTACTCTCATTCAATAAATGTAGATATATCTTCTTCCCCCCAAAAAAAATCTATGTTTATGGATCTCTTTTTCATCTTTAATGAGATTTTGTGGATCTGATTTAGCTTGAGAATGTTACATTAAGAATTCAATCATGCAAGTTTCTATTTATTGTTTTGTGAAAGAATGAGAAAAGTATTGTTTGTTGGATGATTGTGTAGGTTGTTGGTGAATCAATTGTGTTATAGTAAGATCTAGTGTAATTCATTAGATACTTTGGATAACCATCCAAAATCAAGTATGTACCTTCTTCCTTCTCTCATTTACTTTTGAAAACCATTTTAGTCTTAGCAGAAATTAAGACGTTGTCTATTCTTTTGTCTGCCATTGGATTACACCTGTTTAGTGGGGGTTTTGGCTACTTATCCTTGGGTAGATTACCCTATAATAAATTGGTGACTCCACTGGGGATGGAACTTAGAGGTCTTTCCTTAGTTTTTTGGGTGATTTATTGCTCCTTTTCATATTAGGAAGCTTATGTAGACTCTGTATTGTGCACAAGTAAATCTCAAGTGCTTGCATGCCTGCTTGATCAAGTTATGGGTGATTATTTTCTGAAATTTCCTATTTTTCCCTATGCTTGTGACTATTCTTAGGAACATACGTGGTCAATCACTAGTTGTCTTTATAAAACCCATGGTTGAAGGCTTCACTCACTTGTTGCTTCATAGGAACCCATGGCCATACCTATTTGGTTGTTAGTTGTTACACAAACAAATGTGATCGATTCTTATAGGTGAAATTGTTATATTTTCTCAATGTCTGATTGTTTGATTGAGTATTTCTCTACTTTGAAAAGTTGGTGGTGATCATTGATTGGCCTGCGCACCTTAGGTATTTGCATTTTTAGCTCATTTGAATTGTAAAAGAGTTTAAAAATAGATTACATTGTGTTGGTTTATCATCTTAGATTTTGCATCTTTTAGCTCGTTTGAATCGAAAATTGTTAAAAACAATTGCATATCATCATCTTAGGTATTTGCACTCTTAGCTCATTTGAATCATAAAAGGGTTAAAATCAATTGCATTATATATTTTCATATCATTTTTTGGCATTTATTGATTTTGTTTTAGCGAAAAGTTGTGTGTTAGAGTTGGTTTGATTTTAGATATCTAAAAATTCTTGAAAAAAATTGTTTTGGTAGTTTTTATTTAAGAGTGATTGCATCATCATTGATTGAAAAGTGAAAAAAGGAACCTCTTTCTCACTTCCAATTACATAGTGTTCATCGAAAGGGAATGGAAATTGAATTGTCTTGCACTTTTTATCACCTTAATAAATTCACTTAATTAAAAGATTCAAGAACACCATCGAAGTTCATTCCATAACTTGAGTAAACGACATACCTAAAAATAACACTCCCCTCCTATTTTTCCGCACCCCCTATTTCTCCATATTTACACTTAGTTTATTTTCTTATTTAATTTTCTAAGTTTTATCCCCCTCCTCCCTCCTTTGGAATATTGGGACATGTGGCAGTGAAGTGGACCTATCCCTGGGTGACACTTGGAAGATATTTGTTGGACACGAATTACTGGGCAATGATTTGGCATGATGATTGGGTGATGAGGTAGAAACCAAAAGCTATACTATATACAAGTTACACAAGATTCCATGGCTCTCTCTACTTCACACATAAATAATATGGGATGCCATTTTGATTATAAAAATAATATGAGCATGTGGGATAGAAAGGGTGGATTTTCAAATCAAGGGCCAAGATTTAGGTGGAGAATAGATCAATGGTTGTTGAGTGCCTATCTTATGGAGGTCATAACTTTTGATCTTGGTGTCCAAATTGAGAAACGAGATCTCATTGGCAAGATAGAGACATAAAAAACAACATGGAAATGATTTCCATGTATAAAAAGATAGTTATAATTCCCTAAAAATTAAAATATAGTCATGACCATTTGTGGCCTAATAGATAATTATTAAAATAAATTTATGAACTTCTAAAGTGGGTCCCAGGTGGTGGCACAAATTTATAAGTTCACATTTTCAAATGAGAAAATAAAACCATAACCTTAACCCTAAATAAGATGAAGAGAATATGAGAAGCATATTCAGAGGGTCAACAATAGTGAAGAGTTTCTGCAACAATGGTTTCTTGTTGGAAGCAAGTTTTTCCTTTCCAAGATTTTGTGAATTAGTCTGCTTAACTTTCCCCCTCATATTTCCTTCTACTTGATTATTTCCATCAAGTTTTCCATATATGTTTGGCAACGGGAAAATATGGGTCTAATAATATCTTTATCTAAATTCTTCCAGTCATTTTTCATGATATTTGAGGTCCAGAGGAACAAAATCCCAGCTTGTAAAAATCAAATGTTGTTTATTTCAGTTTATCTAATTGTCATTGAGATTTTGTTGAGGTTGTTGTTATCACTGAAATTTTGTTCAGATGTGTCTAAGCCCAAGTCTTGGATCACCAGTTCATCAAGCTGTGCAGTACAGAGTTCTCTCACCATCCATTTCATTTCTGCTTTGTTCATCTTGTAAGGGAAAGCATTCAGTTGAGGAATCCTGAAGGACCTTCCGCTGGAGGGAAGAGGAACCGTTGTCCCTTTCCACAGCGTGTGCTTTGGTTTTTATGTTAATAGATCAAGCCTTGAAACCACTGGGAACTCCCCTGTCTCATTGTTGAAGTTTTGTTTACTGTTATGATTATTGCTTTTCAGTTCTTAGTTAGATTCTATTTCGTGTTGTTCTATATTCTCTGTTAACCTGTTTTGATTCACAGCAAACCTATTCTGCCTTGCTGAGCCCAACAGGGCTTGCTAGTGCTCCTATTCTTGCTCACCCGGCGACGATTCGAGCACGAACAGTTGTTATGTCAGCTTTCTTGTTTCATACATTATTAAACTTGTCACATTTGGGTTATTATTATTAACTTCTCCCACAAAGAACTATTCAAGTGTCATGTTGTTTTTATGAATCTGTGTGGTGATGTATCAAAGGATTCTTGAGCAAATGATGTTTTACAAACTCATTTGATATTAACACATAAATCCTTTGAAGTTATTTGATGACATGTCCATCTTTTTGATATATTTCATCTTGAAAAGTTATAGTTGATTTTGGGTTCACATTATTTTAAAAAGGAAGGCATAATATCTGTTGAAAGCATACTCCAAACCCTCTAGATACAAATCTTTGCAAACATTTTTTTTTCTTGAATGAGATGATGTACTTGACAAGTACATATGTATATAAAAGTTTGTAAATATGTATATAAGGGTTTGTACATCTGTATATAAGAGTTTTATTTGAATATTTATTGTGGTTTTCTATTGCATGCATATGAGGTTATAATAAGAATCTTCCATATATATATAAAAAAGAGGAGTACCACCTCTATAAAAACGAGGAGAGTCTTTCTTGTTGCCCACAATATTTTCTCTATTGTTGGTCATTTTCCCTTGACAGGAAAAGAGATAAACATTTTTGGCGACCATATTAGGGAAAAGATTGATTTTCAAGAAATATGATATTTTCTAGGATTAGATATTATTGAAAACCTAGAAGCTATTTGGTTCAAATCTTAGAAAGAGATATGACATATTTCTAGTTGAATGGTTTAAGATGAATTGAGTTCTTGAAAAAATCGTTCAAGGAACATCATATGCCCTTGAAGATATGTTATTGAATTTTCATGCACAAGCTGATTATGCTAATTCTTAGAGAATAAAGGAACCATCCAAGATCCGAGAGAATGATCCCCCTGGCGACTACATTATTAAAACTTTGGATTTTGAAGAAAGATACATTGGTGATTTGTTGACCTATATATAGGCTAACATATTTTATTTTTACCTTTTCTTTACATAGAAAATTTTCAATCCATGGCGGGTTCATAACCTTTCTAATCAAGTTCCGCATTATACAAAATACACTTATATTCTCCGTCGCATCCATATTTCACCATGAATTAGCCATTTCTTAAGTTCTCCCATAATGTCAGGTTCGTGGGTTGGTATCTTCATTCTCATTCAAGTCTGGTTTTCCGCCATCATCAAAACACACCTTATTGTTTTGCAACCCTCATTTTTCACTTTAATTAGAATATTTTCAAAGTTTCTCGGCACAGTGGGTTTTTGGACTCGTATGTTTATGTTTCTCCATTTTATGTTCTTATGCTCCACGAGTCTGACTTACTCTCGACTCTATTGATAGATCAATACTTAACCAATTTTAAATATCACTGCGGGTTCATGGGTTGGTGGGTTTCTATTTTTTCCTTCACTCCTTGAGATCTACATCCGCTCGTCTATCATATTACATAAATTACCTTGCACTTCCCCCGAGACTTTATTAAATGATAATCTTACAGAGGATAATATTTAATTAATTTTGAAAAGGTCATTATTAATGCCATATTTCTCAAGGTAATCTTTCATTTAATATGCAATACCTCTTTCATCAAAAAATGACCTGCAAGTTATATTTTCAAAAGGGGCTTTACTTTGAAATTAATGTTTCAAAGTGAATATCAAAATTTCGCAAAATTTCAAACAACATGGCAGTGAAAGGAAGAGAACAATTATGAGGGAATACTTTGAATTGATTTGGGTGAGAGGACCAAAGGTTCTCGTGTTCAAGGTCTTATTGGTATTATTCTTCACTTCTACTACAAGAAAGGAACGAAATATAGTCTGGACGTCAAGCATCACTTTAGCAGGGTGCGTACTAGAGGTTTTTTACTCCAGGGAAATTGTTCGTTGGTGTGTTGAAAAGTATGAACAGAACCAAAGAGTCATTCAACTTCAAGGGGAATCTCTTATTTCCTTGTCACCATCAATTTTCCTAAGGATGCTAAAGCTCACCGAGCCAACCATCACACTCAAAGGGGAGGAAGCTAGACAATTCCTTAAGGAAAGAAATTATGGACTTGAGCTCTTGTAGGAATACCTTGAAGATATTGGCACAATGTCGAAGGATTTATTGAATATTTAGGTCAGCTCACTCAAAAATCCTTATAAAGAGATTGCATGGATCTTTACCAGAGTCACAGGTCAGGAATCAATAGCAACAATTCCTCGTTTATCCCTCTACATTTTATATTTTATAGTTCATGAGAAGGCAATCTTCGACTAGGCAAAGATTATTTCCATATAAATTTCCTCACAGTCAGAAAATTTCAGGGAAAATTAAAGGTTACACATGTCTTCATACTTGATATTTGCTATCACTTATTGTCATTTTTTTAAAGGTATGAGTATCAAAAGGAGGGTCAACTGTAAAATTGATCCAGTAGCAATGTGGTATCAAGCCCTTTGGAGACATAGGGTTACTTATGATTTTTATGAAGTCTATAACGAATTCATTTATATTTTCAAGAAACTCATATTTGGCCCAAAAACATCTAGATTATCTCTAGAAGCATCAAAATTCCTAGACAAAAAGGGGAATTATGAGAAAATGGAGAATTATACTTTGATAAGAATATATTGTTCTCACAAGAATCCTTTTTATCTTCCCTATTGTGTTTCAGATAAAATGTTTTTCATAGAGGTGACTAGACAATACAAATTATGGGTACATTTCTTCCATCGAAAAAGGAAAAAGCATTTTATTCCAATGCCATGGAAAATTGGGAAAAATTGTTAAGGGGCATTTCCAAAATTGATGAATTCGCAATTCAATTGGATCAATACAACTTGAAATTTGTAGATGAAATCAAGGGTTTTGACCCTAATCATCTTTTCACGGTCCATATGACTTATGTTGGATGCAATACTTCACTTGCAAACACATTATTGTTTAAAGAAGAAGAAGGAGATAGCGAAGACCCACCATAACTAGCTGGCAAAAGAAAAATGGAAGATATTGAAACTATTGTGAGTACTACATATAAACATAAATAGAGAGGAAAAGTTACAAATGAAAGAAGTGATCATTCTCCAAGTGTATCACAAAGAAGTGGCCAACCAAAGAAAATTTCCCAGCCAGTGACATCACAAAAAAAAAAATCTTATACCAACAATCCTAATGATGGGGGTGACCAAAATCCTCCGAAAGGAAATTTGGAGAAATCCCATAAGCTTCAGGTCAAAAGAAAAAAGGTAAGGTACTCATAAGGATGAATAAAATATCATACATGAAGGATAATTCGTGCTTCAAGATATGGATATGGATATGGACATTAACATTGAAGATATTGAGTTCCTGGATGATGAATAGAGACTCCAGGAAAGCAGGGAAGTTGTCATTGAGATTGCAACCCAAGAACAGACCTTTTCAGAAGATGAATCTTTTAGAGTACAAAATTCCTTGTTTGACAGAAGCTATAAAAAAATAATTTTAGAGAAAATAAATTCAAAGAATAAAAGAAGATCCAAATCAAAAATTTATTTAAAAGGTGTACCCCCTTCCAAGATTGCCAAAATTCATAAAGCTACCATGGGTGATGCCCTAAAAGTGTTGGTGGATAACATGGAGGAAAACAATATGATGCTTAAATAGAGAATTAAGGAATCAGAATATACTCAGATTCCACCTCCTATATTTTATACCCCAGTCTGAGTGCTCCAATTGGGACAAAGCATTTGTAAAACCCCATAATTGAGTTTGAAATTGAAGGGAATGTCTAGTTTACTTACCGCAACTAGGCGTTGCATTAGAGAAAATATTAAAAACGGGATGTCTCTCATTTTAGAGACATGGGATTTAGCAAGTAGCTTTGTCTCCCTTGGTTCTACAATTCAAAATTCCAGAGAATATTTACAAGTTGCCTTAAGAAATGACAAAGAATTTTATAACGACGTAATTATTACATTTAGTTTGAAGGTTTCAGGCATGAGCTAGCTGAAAAGAAAAGAGGAATATTTTCCCTCCCCTACCTGCATGAAACAACTAAAGGTGTGTTAGATAAAAATAATTAATACATTAAATGAATTATTAGATGACCTGGATGTCCTAAGTGTCAAACCGAGTGAAGCGTATTCAAATATAATGGGACTAGACCTTATAGGAACTATTGCTTAAGTAAAAGATCCCAAGCTTATTTCAAACAATATTATCTTGGCAAGGAAATAATTTGAAGAACATGTAGAAATATTAAAAGGCATATCAACAGAGAAATTCAACAGTGTGACCGAGTACACGGAGCAAGAAATTGAAAGTTGGCTTGTGGATTACATACATAAAAATGAAGATATTGAAATTACATTACAACAACTTTCAATTGAGTATAGGGAACTAGAAAGTACAATGTTAGAAATAAGGGTCAGAAAAGAAGTAAATGTTGCTCCAATGCGTGAATCTATTGAAAATTTGTTAAAGTTGGCCTTAATCAAGATTATTTAAGATGATCAGAGGGAAGCAGTTGGTACCGGTCAAGAAACTGTTAGTAGAGAGAATATAAGAGAAACAACGACCCAAAAATGAATGAGAGAGATTCCATCACAGTGAGTGCAAATTGATCACTTCCTTCTTCTTTCCACTTATAGAATTCATCCAGTTATATTTTGTCTGTCGCAAAGAAAATATAACCGATTTTTTTTTGCTCCCTTTTGTTCTCTTTCAAGGTCTTGCATTTTTCCTGCCCTATTCCATCTTTTTTCCTACTCTTTTCTTATTTCTTCTCTTTATTTTATGGTCCACATGAGCCAATCCCAGTCCATCTTTGGACGGACGCCTTTTAGTTTCTTAAT
>CBVK0100262814.1:0-10487 GCA_900067695.1 Picea abies
CAATGACAATATTTCCAACAGGATTTTATCAATGGACAGATTTTTAAGATCATTTAGTTCTTCTATTGCAGAGACTTTCGGATTAAATTTATAAAGGAGAGATCTTAAAATCTTCTGAACTAAAAAAGATTCTTCAATTTTCTCACCAACCTTTCACTCAATAATGAAAAGTCTAGAATGATGCTCACTGAAGGAATTGTTCTAGGTCACCACATCTCCAGTACAAGAATAAGAGTAGACCCTACCAAGATTGACATTATTTCCCAAATCAAGATTCCTAGCTCACAGAAAGAAGTCAGAAGTTTCTTAGGGCATGTTGGTTACTATAGGAGGTTCATTCAAAATTTTCCAAATACAGTTGTCCCCTTATTCAAACTATTAACAAAAGATTCTGATTTTTTTTGGAATGAACAATGTCAAATCTCCTTTGAAATCTTGAAAACAAACCTGTCAAGTGCCCCTTCTTTGAAAGGACCAAATTGGTCTCTTCCTTTTCATATTTTCACAGATGCCTCAAATACCACTTTGGGGGTTGTCTTAGGAAAAAGGGAAGGTCATATTCCTTATGATATATACTTTGTCGGCAAGAATCGTTCACCTACTGAAGCAAACTACATGGTCACGGAAAAAGAATTTTTGTCAGTAGTACATGCCATTAACAAATTTAGACACTACATAATAGGGTATTAAGTCTTTGTACATACCAAACATTCAACTATCAGATTCTTAATGAACAAGCCTGTTACAAATGCTAGAGTGACTAAATGGTTGTTATTACTACAAGAATTCAATATCACCATCATTGATAGGCCTGGAAAAGATAATTTAGTTGTTAATTTCTTGTCTAGACTCATTCATGTAGGTGATAATACTCTAGTAGATGATTATTTTCTAGATGAGAATCTATTTTTTATTTCTACTTATACTCCTTGGTATGTAGATGTAGCCAACTATCTTGTAACAGGAAAGCTATCTCAGAATCTGTCCTCCCGAGAGAAACAAATAATTGTCCAGCTAAGTGTCAATTACATGTGGCATGATGATTTATTATACCGAATTGGGCCTGACTTGGTGATCATAAGGTGTGTTCAAGAGGATGAGATGCAGGATATTTTCAGATCTTGTCATGATGGTCCATGTGGAGGCCATTTTTCTGAAAAAATGACAACATACAAGATTCTATAGTCTGGCTACTATTGGCCAACTATTTTTAAAGATACAAAGAAGTATGTGGCCAACAATGATGAATGCCAAAGAATGGGAAAACCTACTGCAATCGATGAGATACCCCTCCAAGCCCAGGTAGTAATTGAACCCTTTGAAAAATGGGCTCTGGATTTTGCATGGCCTATCAACCCTATGTCTCGAAGGAAGAAGTACATCTTGTTCTACACAGATTATGTAACTAAATGGGTGGAAGTTAAAGATCTGTATTCTACTAATGAACAATCTATTGTAGACTTTCTCTTTGAAGAAATATTTACTTATTTTGGTGTACCTTGGGAAATAGTCACTGACCAATGAACCCAATTCACCTAAAATTTGTTCAAGGCTCTTACTGAACAGTAGAGAATCAAACACATAAAATCTTTGACTTATCACCCCCAAGAAAATGGGCAAGTGGAATCAACCAACAAGGTGATAGAGTCTATTCTCACCAAGACCATTTAGCTACATCACAAAGATCGGGCTCATAGGTTACCTAAGGCCTTATGGGCCTATAGGAAATCTTGGAGAAATACAACAATCCATACACCTTATGATTTGGTGTATGGGAAGTAGGTACTACTTCCCATAGAATTTTAAGTAAAAACCTTCACGACTGCCATACAATTAGGGATGGATCTGAATGAAGCTCAAAAATAGAGGCTATTACAATTAAATGAGCTTGATGAGATAAGACAAGATTCTCTACAAAGGACCACCCTTATACAAGAGAAAAGGACTAAATGGAATGACAAGTAAATCAAAAAATAAGTCCTTTCAGTCAGGTGATTAGGCCCTCCTGTATGATAGTAGGTTCAAAAATTTTAAAGGTAAATTGTCTAGTAGATGGTTGGGACCGTATCAAGTTGATACAGTTTATGACAATGGTTCAGTAAGGATAAATACCATTGATGAGAATCAGACTCCCTTTGTTGTAAATGGGCATCAATTGAAGGTTTATCATAATCCTCTGTCCAAAGAGGATTTTGTCAAAAATGTTCTTCGGAATTCTGAAATGAAACTAGTAAGCAAGAGGGTTTCTCCTCCTTCTAACCCACCATAGTAAGTTCAATTGCATGAATTAATTTATCTATGTACATAGGTGTGTCATTAGATAGAACTTTTATTTTTTTTATATAACTAACAAAAACAAAAATTTGGTTGTGTTCTCATGTAGATAAATGAATGATGAGGACATTTACCAGATGGAGTTTTCTTTAAGTTTTTTAGAATCTTTAAAATTGAAAACATCGGTGTGCAGGAATTGGCCCAGGCTCGAGAAAAATCCATGGGACATTATATAAAGTTTTCTTTAAGTTTTTCAGACTCTTTAAAATTGAAAACACCGGTGAGTAGGAACTGGCCCAGGATCGAGAAAAATCCACGCGACAGTATATAGAGTTTTCTTTAATTTTTTCAGACTCTTTAAAATTGAAAACACCAGCGAGCATTAACTAATCTGGGCTCGATAAAAATCCACAGAGAAGTAGTAGTTAGGATTATTATTTTTGTAATAAAAAAGAAGTGCCAACAAGAGAAGTGATTATCCTGGTTCCAAAAGAGGAGGGTTCTAAATCTCAACATATGGTCATCCAATTTCAGAATACCCTCTTGTCACAGAACTTGGAGTCCAAACACCAATTCTTTTTGCATTATTCTGATGCAAACTCTGAGTTCTAGCATCTAGTGTTTGTATTTGTTCCATCTACATGGTTTTCCAATTGAATCAGATCATGGGTCCTCTTCCAGAACACTAGAAAACACCATATACTTCTACAAGGTGTAGCCTACAAAAGTTCCATTCTAAAAAGCACTGCCACCAGGTACTATGTCAAAATCTCTTTAAGTACCAGAATACAATTTTCACCTCTGTGTTTATCCAATATCAATGATCACCTCTATGTTCATCTGGTACCAATGTTCATTTATTCACTATCCCAGTACTTAACCTTCTCTCTGTGTTCATATGGTACCAATGATCACCTCTGTGTTCTTCCAGTACCAATGGTCATTTCTGCGCTCATCTGGTACTAGACCACATCTCTGCATTCATCTGGTACCAAAGGAGAAAGTTTGTTCTCATCCGGTACTGAACCATATCCAGTACTAAAAAATATTTTTGCATTCATCCGGTACTGAGGGAAGAACCCTACGTCTATCTGGTACTAACCACAACTCTGCACTCAGGTGATCCGGTATTGGTCATAAGGTGATTGGTAGCTCCAATCATATCTTCAAGTTTTGTTGCTTGATTTTAGTACTAGGACATATAGATTCAACATTTTTTCATTTTATTAAAGAAATTAGACTGATTATGCATTAAACATATGGTTACTCTCGAATAATGACACACTCCCTACCATGAATGTCTGTAAATCCTCATCTACATTTTTGTATAAAGAAAACATCCCTATTTCCTTAAATGTTGAGAGTACGAGGTTATTGTGTCTCTCACAAGATCAAATTCATGACTTTCTATTTATCTGGTAGAGAAACCTAATAATCACATGAATCACTATCGTGTCATATGAATGACTTGAACCGCATATTTATTCATGTCAAACCATGATCCCGATGACGTCATTCAATTTCATACTTGCGAGTTCTAGTCATAACGACCACTTCTCTTGTCATCATTATCTAACACTCCTGTGAATATGGTCTGACGCCAATTCTCATACGAGTCTATAAGTTGTTAATGGATTCGACCTGTCTTACCTTGTCATCATTTCCCTCGATGTGACTATTGTAAAATGAATCTCAGTTTATAAACTCTCCTCTGGATGGCTTTGCCATCTAAATGAGCGTTATTTACCACTTTATAGTCACACCACCTACATTCACACTGTGATCTTGTGCCTTCGTATATTTTTCATACTTATCACCTTCTAGTACTCCATCACAGTCTACACTGATTTGGTACCCCATCATGATATGTGTTGATCCAATACTCTGTAACATTATTCATTGATCCGATACTCAACCCTTGATCCTTTGTCCATGCCTCATATGCCCTAAAGAATTGTTTAAGCTAGAATGGGGGTCGATAGGCATGAGCCCATATTTCAATTATATAGGGAAACAACAGAATATCAAGCTTGCAGGGAAAAATATGAATAGGTTGGTTGGGTCCCATTTTTGGAAAAGTTTAAATTCCATCATGAAGGAATCTCTCTTTCTTTTTCACAGACATATGATGGAGAAAGTGTGAAGTTTGGAGATGTGAAGTTGAAAATTTCGGAGGCCACCATAGCAGAAGCTATAGGCCTCCCTTCGGTTGCAGAAAAATACTTCAAGAGGGTGATCGTTGATAGGAATCTTTTTCAACAATTTCTCAAGCTGGAACATCAAGACCTCGATTAGACTAAGAGAATTCCTCAAAGCTACATCAAAGAATAATATTGGGTGATGCTCATGAGTTTGCATATATTTCTCACCAGCGAAGGGAGGTATGAAGTAACCTTCATTTACCATTTGAAACTTTTATCACACTTTGAAGGAGGTCCACAAATCAATTTTCCTCACTTCCTACGGATGAGTTTAAATAAAATGGCGAGGGGAGTAAAATTAGCTTCCAAGAAACTTGAAACTAGCCTCCATCACCATGGCCTAATAAAACTTTTGGTTGTCCATGCCTTGAGGACACAAGGTGGTAGTTGGAAGCAACTAATCTAACATAATTTTTCTCAGGAAGGAATGTCCAAATATGTTGAGGAATCAGAAGTAGGAATACAAAGTGAGGGATCCAGTAGAAAGGAAAAGAAATATAGAGGAAATGAATCAGGGGGTAAAGAATCCATTGTTACACCCATCTCATCACAGCTTGTCGAGGGATTGGAGAAATAAAAGTCTATTGTAGGGGAACCTACTAAATCTAGAAAGAAGAAATCCACCCAATCTCAGAAAATAAGTCCAATCTCGATTCCAAAAGATAAAATACAGAAGGACTTTGAGCTAAAGGAACGATCAGATAGTGCTCCTGAAGAAACCATTGAGTTATCACCAGAACCAACCAGCTAATTGGAAAATACCCATGACCTAAACATGAAAAGAAATGAAAAGGGTCAAAAGGAAAGTTTATTAGCAGAACGAATCCTAGAAGGGCCCACTACATCTAAGAAGGAGAAGCCTGCCTAGTCTCAAGTACCTAGCCCAGTCTCAAATCCTAAAGATCAACTGCCACAGAGTAAGAAACAAAAGAAGAAGAAGACAAATCGACAGGATATTTCATGATATATCCCTAAGGAAATGTTAAACCCCCTCAAGAATTGGTTAAGGAGTTGGAAAATACCTCTGAGGTAGTTATTGTGTCTCCTAAAAAACCGGTTAGTTAGTTAGAAGAAACTCCTAATATGACAAGTAACAAAGGGAAACTCAAAATGGGTAAGGATCGAAAGAAACAAATATTTGAGACTACACCTTAGTCTTCTAGAATGGAAATAAGGACTGATCAGCAAGGGCAGACTCCATGACCCACACTTCAGTCCTTCAAGATAAAAATCAAATCAACATAGGAGAAACAAGTATCCATGGCTATAACTGCCATTAAGATGAAAAAGAGGAAGATGTTTGAGAAGACTTACACCCCTATCCAAAAATATGAGGAAGTCTCACTTCCCATATGAAGGACCACCAGAAGCATGGCCAAGCATACAACAGTTCCATATATGCCTCCTCTTCAAGGGGAGCCCATCGATATCCTGAACCATCTAGAAAATGAAAATGGCCATGGAGATACGATTAGTGAAACAAAGGGGTTGGTGACAGAAACCTTTAGGGTTCTGAGAAAGGAAAAGGAGGCCTGAGAGGAGGTGATTAATAAAAAATCCTCATCTAGTCCAGACAAATCTCTAAGAAAACAACAATTGATAGTGAATATTGGGAAGCTGAAACAAGAAGTTCTAGAGTACCAAGTATTGGATAGGCACATTAAGGTAGAGAATGCACAATTAAAAGAACAAAATGCAGAAGTCTCTGCTAAACTCAGCAAATAATTATGATTGATCCAATACACTAGAGTAATTAAGAAGGAGAAAAGCTTATGGTTTAACATCCTACAACTAGAGAAATGATGGGGAATGGCTGAATTTTGCAAAACGTTTTTGAGTATCAGTTTTGATATTGTTGCATGGGGAGTTGCAATGACTTTAGCATGGGGGAAATTTTGAGTCTCCATTTTGACACTTATAATTCCCTATATTACCATGTATATGAGCCTATTTTGCCTATGCTATGAGTATATGCTATGAGTATGAGTATAGATGAGTATATACTTTACTGTTCATGTGCATAGAGAGGTAACATATGATTAAGGCATGATTTGTTTAGTTTTTTTGAGTTAATTCGATTAAATGTTTGATTTTGTATGATCCTAATCATTTGAATCCGAAGCCATTTTGATCTGGTACCTCACTATTCTAGTACTACAGCTACAGTGCATTCATGTACTACAATCTATAGCGTTATCCGATACCAAGTCTATTCTGGTACCCAAAATCTCCACCTATTTTGGCATTGGCCCCTCAACATTATTCTGGTACCTGTACAACATGGCATCCGGTACTAGCATAACTCAACATCCATTTTAGTACCAGCACACTCTAAGTTATTTTGGTACCTAATCTCTCACCCATTCCAGTACTTTCCATGCACCTAATCTGATACTCAGGGTTGCGACTGTGTGTATTCTAGTACCAAACCCCTGTTTCCATAATTCACCTGTTGAATGAGTATGTTGATGGAGGTTCCAAGAAGTCAGTTGAATTGAAGTCTCTAAAGAAGTTTTCAATATCATGACAGAATTTATCACTAATGCACTTCGTGTCATGAGAATGAAGTCCATCCCTAGGGATTCGATGTGAAATACCAATTGTAATATTTTAAAAACTATTTGATACTTATCCTTAGATCTTGATAGTATCGACTCACATTCTTTATAAGGGATGTTGTATAGGTGATAGAATAATATGGATGTAATGAAGCAACATATTGTTTTAATGTACGATATGATGAACTAATGATACAATTTACAAGTTGAATAAATACAAATGATCAATTGTGCAATTCCTGAGTATGATTAGAATTTTTTAGTTTGTTATGTTTTTAGAGGTACCTTGTTTCTTTGGCAAGGGCCTAGCACCCCAACCAAGGTAAACCTCATTGTACATGTTTTGTGTGATTATGTGATTATTTAACAGTTGTGTGTTGTCAATGATTTCAAATACATTTTAAAGTTCAACATAGAATCACTTGCTTCTAAATCAGTGTGAGTAATTAGATATTAGACATAACAGATAGTTTCCTTTTCTAATGTTGTAGGTTGACATTTAATTGATAAAAGTTTGATGTGTGGGATTGTTACGCAAATGTTATTACTTTGATTTTGTGATTGTACTGTGCTCAGTGGGTACAGGAACCATAGGAATTTATCTCTTATTTTCATGTTCCATAATGAAGTCTCTCAGTCATGTTGGTTGCTCCCTGTAATAAATAAGGTTTGATTGAATAGAATAAAGTTAATATTGATTTATGTTTCAAGAGTTACTGAATTTTATTGTTAATCATTGTTTTTTATTTTTACAGGAAACAAGATCTTAAGTTCATCTCTCTAACTCATAAGCCTGGAATGAATAGACTTGTCACCTAAGAAAGAACCTTTTGATTGACTATTTCCTTGAGAATTTTTGGTATCAGTTTTATCTACTAAGTTTAAAGTTGTGTGAAGCATTCATAAATCTTAGAAACAAAGTATTATGTTATTAATTAATTCTTTCTTAAGCTAGATACAACATGCATACATAGGTTACCTGTTCTCGGCACATATAGTGTAACAAGTCTTTTGATTACAAATCCGGGATTGACATATAAATGAGTGTAATATATTGAACATATTTATACACCAACACACTACAAATAAGATTGTCCTCATCGAGACAAACTTACCAATATTTTAAAAGGAAATTCTCAACCCCCTATACTGAAACATCCTTTTCCACATAAGCAATCACGGGTTGCACAAGTTGTTGCACCATTGACAGGAGGAAATCCAAATCATCCTCTTAACGAGGAAGCTTCATCAAGTGCACACATTTACATGTTTGATGGGATAGATTTGACCACTCGCACTATGACATAAGACACACCTCTAGGTTAACCTGATAAGGAAAAAGTGACTACTAGTACTACACGAGATCCACCACTTACTACAGTTACACCTCCATCTGGGTCACTCTATATTGAGAAACCTAAATTTGACTCCATTCTACACTCTCCCAAGAGCACGATTCCAAACTCAAATTTCAATCCACACTCACATGCTACTCAAAACTACAACATCATTGAATATTTGGCTCAAGCACCTTGTGCTATGTCAACTCTTGAAGTTCTACAACACTTCCCTAGCCAACGTAGTACTATATTGGCAACCATCAGAGCTACAAATCCCAATTCATCAAACACTATCATGTTTAACTTGGATATTTTTAAATCATGACTCTCACCAATTGGCTTTCTAGATCGATGTTGTTGTCCATAATCAACATATTCATTGCATGATATTGGATGAACGGAAATCCACATGTGTCATGTTATTGGCTTGCTAGAAAGGCCTTCAATCACCTAGTCTCAATCAGTCTCCCACCATGTTATGCTCTTTTAATGGATGAGGTTTCTAACCTCATGGATTATTACAATCCTTCGTCGTTCAATTGGGAGGCAAAATTGTTTATGTTGATGTTGAAGTAGTCAATTCCCCCCTCGATTATAACTTGTTGCTAGGGATAATTTGGTTCTATGCTATGAATTTTTTTTCTTCATCATTGTTTTTATGTGTCCAATTCCCTCATCAAGGTAAAATTGTGACCATCGATTAGTTATATTACTTCACCCTCGACACCCACACTCAAATGAAAAACAAAATTCCTTTTCTGGGAGACTCAAAGATCACTTATGAAAGTGTTAGGGTAGGTCTTTTGAAAGACTCTTTTTTCATGTGTACCTTCCCTACACCTCTTCCTCCAAATATGCAACACATTTCCATGATCAATATGATCTCGACTATGGCACATCATTCCTTTGAGTCATCTAATCCATGGACCGTGCCTAGTCCCTTAGAATTTGATATACTAGGTGACATCATGCCACTTAGTCCTATAGAGGTTGAATACAATGCTATCCATTATTCCTCTCCTTCACTGGACAACCAACATCTGTTGGCATCTACGACTTATTCATTATCATCTTGGTTAGATTCCCTATCCTCTACTTTTGACTACATCCTACATATTTTTTCATCTGATGAATCTATTATGGAAATGATTAGCATTGAGGAGGAACCATGGGATTACAACCACAATCGTTCGTCCTTTTTACCCAGTTTGGATGACATAGAGAAAGATATTTCATCTATCTTTCTAGTGATATCGTCAACTCTCCCCAAAATCCAATACTCACTTAGGATACCATCTTCGAGGGGAATTTGGGTAATATATCTTCCACGATTATGGTCGACAAATCCATTAAAGAAGGTATTGTGGAAAACATACAACTAGGTGCAAACTATTTAACTGAAGAAGTTGAAACTTAAACCGCCTTGTTCAAATAATTTTGTGACATCTTCACCTGGAGCTATGAATAAATGATAGGATCGATCCATCGATCATTGTGAATGAAATAAAAACTTACCCAGGATTTAAACCTTTGATACATAAAATTCACCCAATCCATCATAAAAAGACCGCGAAAATCAAGGAAGAAGTAGAAAAACTTTTGAAATCTTCTTTTATTTATCATGTCCCTTTGACCAAATAGGTTTCCAACAACATTCCAGTCACCAAGAAACAAGGAACTATTTGTGCTTGTGTCGATTATGAGGATCTTAATAAGGCTTGTCCCAAGAACAATTTCCCCATAGCCTTTATGTTATGACCCAAGGGGGGAATATATATGGCTATATGTGTTACAGGTATGAACTAATTGAGAGGGGGGGGTGAATCAGTTAGTGTAGATTATTAACAATTTCTCTTGTTCTTAATATTGAATCATTAATCTTAGTGGCAGTGAGTCTTTACTATGAAATTCAGAGTTATAAACATAAAGCAGATAACATAAAGAATAGCAATCACACACAACATTCACTCACAAGTATGAGACACAAATTTTTCAAGAGGAAACCCAACCAGGGAAAAAAGCTCGTCTTCTTAAGATGCTAAGAAATCTCCAACTGCGTTACATCTCATCTTTTATGAGCACCAACTCATAGAGGCTACAACCTCTGATTGCCA
>CBVK0100262816.1:0-21582 GCA_900067695.1 Picea abies
TGGCGTAATTCCACCAACCATGTGCAGGCCTTCCACGAACTTCCCAACCTTAGACCATGCTGCTCATCACGCTCAGTAGTGGGTCACCCTCGAGCTGGGACTAAGCTCCACCCAAGGCAAGGAATCCTAGTCTAGGTTGAGGTTATAGGGAAAACTACATAGAATAACCGGAAGGATTCTTCCCAGGATGCCTTCTTACGCCCACTACTCACGGACTCTCATTCCCCACATGCCTGTTCCACCCGAGAGTATACACCTTCACAAGCACATTCCATCAGTGCTTCACCTCCCTCTCTGGGTCTCGACAACAGGCCGGATCAGGAAGTCTTAGAACTCCGTAGCTGGTGCTAGACTCTCTCTAGAAGAATACCACTTCCCAACAGACTCCTTCACCTGGAAATAGCTTCTCACGGGCTTGACAGACTACCTCTTCAACTAAGGGCCTTACAACCTAGTTCTTCATCCCCTTCCGACTCAATTCCCACACGGTGAGGATAACCACAACACAACCCCACTCAGGAAAATAGAAAGCAAAAACCTACAGACAGATCGAGTACGGATTCAACTCTGCAATGGTGGATAGACTAGGTTCTTGAACTCACAAGTCGAATTTCCCCTCCTGACCAGTTCTCTCAACGACGCATAGGTATGTCAAGGACATAAACAAACCAATAACGAAATCAAATGGATGATGTTTTGGTCTTTAGGAAGACGTCTTAGTTTTCTGGTTCTCAGAGCTGCGTGAGGGTATCCGAAATCAGACGCAAAGGATGATGGAATGAGGAGCGACCCCCTCCACGATTGACTTCTGCAGTTTTTAACTGCATGTGCCTGGGTTGACACGTTTCACCCATGAAGCTGCATGCACTCCATCAACATGCGTTCCTCTCTAGGAACTTAGGACAAAACATATATTTCACATGGCTTTTGGAATAATATTAAAATATTATTCCCAAGGATTTAAGCCCTTAGGCTCAACACTTAGCCTGTCTTTCCAACCTTCTAGACCCCAATCCCTTACCCACTCTGTGGAAGCTTAGTCCCCCATCACTCATTCATTATGGTCGGTATGCACACATTGGTGTTTATATTTTTATTAATGTTCTGCATAATTACATATACAAAAACAGGCTCTCAGCCTTAACACTTAGGCTCTCCGACCTAATAAACTCATAAGCCTTACCAACTTATATTAACTTGGCTCATCAGCCTATAAAACATGATTTACAATTCATAAACATGATTACAACAGGGCTCGTCCTTGGGGATATTACACTATTCCATTCAAAGAGAACTCAGATATGAAAAATAATTCAATGAATTAGATGATAGAAATGAACAATACTCATAAAGAACCTATAGTAATAGAAATTAATGCTCATCTTAGTTAGAAATTTGTTGACACAACAAGTTGTAAATGTTTAGTTCATTTCCTAGCCATAAGAATTTGTTGTAGACACCACCCCTAAATATGCAATATGATTCCACTAGGGAAAAGAACCACCTAAAAGATCTAATTCTCACTCAACTTAACCCACAGTGCTAATGAATTAGCTAGAACCAAAGACCTACCATGAATTCGTTGAGGACAAACTTCTCTAGGTACTTCAATCAATGCTCAAGTAACCATGGACCTCTTCTTATTAGTCGATCACAACACAATATCTAAGGCATTTCCCTTTTCTACTAGACATTCCCTTAGAAAATCCATCCCAACAAGTCTAATAGTGTAAGAAAGAAGGGTCTAAATTGTTGATTATTCCCTAAGAACCTTAGAATGGTAGACCTTAGCTCAATAAAAATGAATTATTAGCACATGTATGTGGGTTGAAGTTTTATACATTTCCCCTGACCTCCTTGCTTGATCCAAATGGATCCAAAAAGGCCAAAAATTCAAAGTTCTCAGATTCAGACGAAACCAGTGCCATCACGTAGTGCTGATTCTGACAGTATATTCTTTTTTGAAAATGGACTCTGTATGGAAAAGATATCACGATCTGAATTTCATACTATTGACGTCAGTGTGATGTGGCAGATGACGTGGTAGCACCGGAGGCAGACACATGTTAGGCAGATTTGGAATTTTTAGGTGCTGATGTGGCAGGTGACTGGATTGTACAGATTGACACATGGTAGTTTGTATGATGACATGGAAAACACAGATGTGGATAGGTGGTAGTACAGATTGATAGGTGGCAGTGATGTGTCCTCCTTTGGGCGTGACACGTGGCATACGGTGCTGACTCAAAAAGCTGACTGGACTGCTGACTAGACAGGGTGACTATGCCCTGACTGTGTGTATGGTCCAATCATGTGGTGACACGTTGCCCAATCACAGGGCATCACATGGCACCTTGGATCATGCCAATTAGGGCCGGGTCAAAAAAAATATGGTTGCACCTTCGACGGATTCGAACACATGACCTCCGTGCATGCCAACGACCAAACCACCATGCGCTAGCCACCAAGGCGTATGTATTGCTTGGTTATCCAAGTGGCACATAATGTATTTGTTATCAGTTGATGCACGAGTTTGGGGATGTAATGTTTGGTTGGCAAGGCTAGCCCACTAACCAAGGCTCTAGACCGCATGCATATCTTCCACGTGACCAAGAACATCGGAATGAAGGGCCAAGGGTTAGGACCTGTCACCCCAACATGCAAATACTTGCCTCCCATATGACCAAGAGCCTAAGGAACAGGGGGGCGGTTGTCATTTGGCCCTGGTGCCCGACCACATGGTTTTTCATATGACCAAGAGACCGAGAAAAAGGGGCACGCATGCCTAAATTTTTCCAAATGTGGGTTTTTAAACTTTGGAATTGGATTTTTTAATATTTTCAGGCCTGTTATAATGGGATTTTTGCCCATTTTTTAGGATTTGGAGCCCATATTAAGGCCAGATCTTGGGAGGAAGTTGGGATGTGACCCCCAACTCAAATTCTATATAAACCAGGTCTGTTTACAACCATGAACATGTTTAGAATAGAAGAATGATGCCAAGTTGTAGAGAGTAAGCCATTTTTATGCAGGGAAACTAGAAGAGTAGTGGAGCTTTGGAGGCCATTTCTGGGAGTTCTACTCCACCTTTTTTAGTTCCATCTATTGCATTGAGTTCCTGAGACAGAGAAGAACATCGTTGTGTCAGTCAGAGAACAAATTGATGTAATTTTGGTGTACTTTTGAAGCATTGAATATTAATAAGAAAACCTCCCCCACTGAGACAAATGCTCCGAGACGTAGACAACTTTGTCAAAATCTGTTAACAAGTTTTGGCGTTATGGTTTGTTGTTCTTAATGCTCATTTTCTTTTCTACATTCTTTATGATGTCCGCAACATTATTTCATTAAACCTTCTTCTTATATTTAATTTCTAAATGGTAAATCAACTCATGCAAAATACTTAACCAAGTCATTAAAAAGATCACTTTGGATCAAGTGGTATCAGAGAAGGTTGACAATTGGTTATTTTTTAGTATGCATGATTACTAGGGAAAAGATAAGTCATGGTGAAGGAGAGATTGTAGAAGGAGATCCTGAGATTGAATCAAGAAAGAGGACATCTCAAAGTGAGAAGATGGCATCGAAAGAAAGACTTCCTCAAAACGAAAGAGAGTTTAATTTTTTTTTCTTTGCCATGTCGGAGATGGTAAAAGTGTTGTATGATGATTACTTGGAATGAAAGAGACTTGTTCAAGGGGAATCTTCAAAACAAGACAGGTGAAGAAGGAGAGTACCCTCCAAAACCTCCTCCTTCACCTCATTCATCTCCATCTTCTTCTTCTTCTTCAAGTACAAGTTCAAATTCTACTTCAGCAAGAAAACAATCTCATTCCCATAAACATAAGCCTGACATGCCATTACTTAAACTTGATGTGAAGTTCGAGTTGCCCGTGTATAATGGAGAAGTCAATGCTGATAATATTGATAATCGGGTGAGACAAATGGAGGTATATTGTAGTGTGCAACAAATCAATGATGAGGTAACCAAGATCAAATTGACATCACTTCATCTTGCAGGCACAACACTCATCCGGTGGCAGAGTAAGTTGCAATATGGTACTCAACAAATTGCTAATGTATTTCCATCATGGCAAGATTTTATTTTTTCACTTAGAAAACAGTTCTATCCTTTGGGGTATAAGGAGAAGGCTTTAATTGAATGGAAAAGTCTTAAATTAAGGAAAGAACAATCGGTGCAAGAATACACAGATGAATTTCCTAAGATGGCTTTGATGTTAAATATTCCATTACATACACAAGAAACTCTGATGAAGTATATAGGAGGTTTTCTTGCACATATTCGTAATACAATATTTATGTTTGGACCTACTAATCTTGATGAGGTTTCTGTCCAAGCAACGTAGTTTCTGTCCAAGCAACGTATATTGAAGCATGGAAAACTAGAGTTGATGTATCAGGGGAATCATCTTCAAAGAAAGAAGGAAAAGGAAAAGGGAATGTGAAGAAGGAAAACTCAACGATGGTGAAGGAAGAGAAGCTCTCTTGCAAGCATTGCAAGAAAGAAGGGCACGATGATGAACATTTCTGGAAATTGCACCCAGAGAAGAAACCAAAGTGGTTCAAAGAGAGGTAAGGGAGGAAAAAAGTTGCAGTAACAACACATCCAATAGACTTGGGGTCAGATTCAGGTGATGAGACTAAAATCACAACAGTTGGTTTGTCAGGGAAAATTGGTGATGGTTATGATTCTAGAAGTAAATTGTTTCATATAAGGGTCATTATGAAACATATCAAGATCAACACTTTGTTAGATAGCGGATCTCAAGCTAACTTAATTTCAGAAGAAGTGGTTAAGAAATTGGGATTCAAAACTAAGTTACATCACAAAGCCTATTCACTAAATTGGATAAGAAAAAATCACAAATTGCCCATAATAAAGGAATGTGTCATAAAGTTTTCAATTACATCTAAGTTTGTGGATGAAGTAATATGTGATGTGGTACCACTAGAAGCATGTGGAATGGTCTTAGGTAGACCTTATTTATATGATCGCAAATCAATCTTCTTTAGGGAACACAATCAATATCACTTAACTAAAGAAGGGGAAAAATATGTTATGCATGCTCATCATATCAAAGGGAATCAATCTCTTTTAACAGTGGAACCGTTAAAGAAGGAAACTTATGCAAGAAATACACCTATAATTGTACCAAATGAAATAATTGATCTTAAGCAAGAAAGTAAAATGGTTGTAGCATGTAGATCTAGCCATACTTTGCTTCAAGATGAGTTTTTTTCGTGCAAGCTTGTAGAGAAGAACAAACATGTTGGTTCATTTTTAGTCATGTTTTTTATATGGTTATCGCTACTAATGTTTTCTACATGGATGGTAGTGGGTTCAGAAAGATGTGAACAAATGAAAATGGCTAACAATATGTGTTCAATTATCATGGTTGTTTTGCAATTGATTATGATGTGACAGGTGCACAAGACATATTTGATAGACAAAGGACAAGTTGGGAGGCCTATCTCACACTTGATGTCTGGTTAATATCCTTTTGGAGGACCAAAAGGTCTCAGTGGGGAAGTGTGATCCAAATGGATCCAAAAAGGCCAAAAATTCAAAGTTATTAGATTCGGACGAAACTAGCGCCATCACATAGTGCTTGTCATGTCGATTCTGTCAATATATTCTTTTTCGAAAATGGACTCCGTATGGAAAAGATATCACAATCTGAAGTTTTTCCCAAACATGCAAAAAAGTCAAAGTCAAAGTCAATAGTTCATACTGTTGATGTCAGTAGTACGTTAGTGTGATGTGGCAGATGTCGTTAGCATGACTTCAACATGTTGATGTGGCAACACTAGAGGCTGACATGTGTCAGGAGGATTTGGTGTTTTCGGGTGCTATTGTGGTAGGTGACTAGACTGTATGGACTGACACGTGGCAACCGCAAATGTGGAAACGTGGTAGTATGGATTGACAAGTGGTAATGATTTTTCCTCTTCCGGGCGTGACATGTGGAATACGGTGCTGACTCGACAAGTTGACTAGACCGCTGATTGGACATGGTGACTGTGCGCTGACTATGTGTATGGTCCAATCATGTGGTGACACGTGGCCCAATCTCGAGGTGCCATGTGGCACCCTGGATCAAGCCAATTAGGGTCGGGTCAAAAAAAATATGGTTCAACCTCTAGCCGTGCAAAGGGTGGGTCAGGTTTGGTCTCCCCGATATCAAGAGAAAACTTGTCCAAATGTGTGGCCAAGAGGGCTTAGGCGACTGTCAGGCCTACCAAATTTGCACAACAAATTATAAAATACAGAACAACATGTCAGGAAGCGCGTCAGTGTTCAAAGTGGATCGCATTGGGAATCGTATTTGTACATGAAGTCTTTGCTTTAAATGCAATTTGTTTTTACTAACTTTACTTTTTCTTGTCTCCTTCATTGGTGGGGCTGCAAGATCTGGCGTCAGATAAGGCGCACATTGACTTTGGTGTTTTGTTTGATTTTGGATAAGTGATCACAAATGAGACATTTAGGTGGTGAAGGTTGTATGCAAGAATGGACACTCATCTTAATTTAAGTTATATTTCAGATTAATTTAGTAATTTAATTTTACAATGACTGTGAATTTTATTTATCATATGGTTATAAGTTAAAAAATGGAAAATTTTAATTATTTTTTATCAAAAAAAGTTACAGAAATTTTATTGGAAGTTATAATTTCACTTGATTCATAGGAATTTTGACTATGGAACTTTGTCCTTAGGGTTTTAGTCCATCTTGAGAAATTTTTTGTTAGACTTTAAAAAACATAAGTGGATTAGGTTGGAACTTTGCCTCCCTAGGAAAAAATAAATCCAGGTTGAGTTTGTCCACTTTTTAACTTACTCCTATAACCTTGGCCCATTTACAAACACAAACAAACCTATACACCAAACACTTTAAGATGAGCCTGTTACTCATCAAACTCGACGATTGTTCCATTGCATAAAGTATGCCCATCCATGATGACTACTCTCTGACATCTGAAACCTCTCAATGCCCTCCATAGATATGTTTATTGTTATGTTACAATCTCTATTGTTAACATTGGTGTGACACCTTGCCAACTCCCACATCCTCGCTAAATTTTATCAAAAAATTTGCTTGTTGGCTCCTCTAGTGCATGGAGGTGCCCTCTTTCATTTTTTCACGAAGGATTCATTAGCACTTATAGATTGTCATGTTTAAAGTTTCAACAAAAGAGATGGAGGATGAGGATGTTATGCATGCACTGTGTTTAAACAACATGGAGATATGTGAAGAGAGTAGAATGTTGGTGAACTACAATGATATCTTTTACAAGGATAATTGTATAAATGGGTTGATTATGATCAGAAGACTTGTCTTCTTTGTAGGTCACCATTCCTTTCAAATGATATTGAAACAAAGATGAAGGAACTCATAAGAATGCTAGATCACAATTTGAATTTCTTCACATGAACTTATGGTAAATCATCACTTCTACTAGAAACAAGTCAATCAAGGTATATAGTGAAGCTATCATTACCCTCTCATTTAGAAGAATACTAGAAAAAAATGAGAAAAATAAAAAACCATAGACAAAGTAACCACCTCACTACCTAATATTATTAATATTAAAACTTTAATGTTCAAACATTTAAAATGATGAAAAACTTGGAAGAAGAAAGGGGAGGTAGAGTGCAATAACATTTAAAAAGATGAAAAACTTGGAAGAAGAAAGAGGAGGTAGAGTGCAATTTATAGTGTCAATTTGATCAATGAATAAATATAAAAATGGATAAATATAAAAGAAGAAAGTAGGTTACAACATAAATTATATAAAATCTAATCTTGCTACTAAAAAGGCTTAGTACAACACAAAGAATATAAAACATCGGTGTTAACATTAGAGGACAAAGAGACTATTATTTTTTATAATTAAATTCAATATCTAAATTAAGTGAGATGTTAATTTAGTTGGTTAGTACAATATTATTAAAGCTTTACTTTAACTTTCAAAATCACAAATATATAAAAACACATCAACTTGTATACTACTAATAATATTATAATAATTTTTCAAAAATTAAAATATTACGTATGATACTAATCATTTTACAATACAAAATTATTAAAAAAAACTAAAAAAAACTTATATATTAAAAAAAATATTATATATTCACTAACCTGTGACACTTAAAAACCTTTAAAGGTTGCATGACCATATAAACCTTTGAAAAACTTTGGCAACCCCACATCCCGCTTTCGCATGAACACGTAACATATTTTGACTTAAGTGAATTCGATGATGTGCTCAAAAGGTTATGCATGATCATTTCTTCTTTCACCGGTGTGGTTTTGATGATGTGGAGATTGTAGGATTAAAGTTATTTTATTTTTATGTGATTTTATTGAATAAAAGAAGTTTTTTTATATTAATTTTTTTCCCAATTTTAATAATTCTGAGTATAATAAAATTTTGTGAAAATACACAAAACACTTTCTTGTCATTTTATCATTTTTAATAAATTCAAAATAATATACTTCTTTTTATTTAATAATTAATTGATATTGACATTTTTTCTAAGATGAAAATTTCTCAATTATATATATATATATATATATATATATATATATATATATATATTGCATGACCATATAAACCTTTGAAAAACTTTGGCAACCCCACATCCCGCTTTCGCATGAACACGTAACATATTTTGACTTAAGTGAATTCGATGATGTGCTCAAAAGGTTATGCATGATCATTTCTTCTTTCACCGGTGTGGTTTTGATGATGTGGAGATTGTAGGATTAAAGTTATTTTATTTTTATGTGATTTTATTTAATAAAAGAAGTTTTCTTATATTAATTTTTTTTCCAATTTTAATAATTCTGAATATAATAAAATTTTGTGAAAATACACAAAACACTTTCTTGTCATTTTATCATTTTTAATAAATTCAAAATAATATACTTCTTTTTATTTAATAATTAATTGATATTGACATTTTTTTCTAAGAGGAAAATTTCTCAATTATATATATATATAATATTTGTGCTCTCAACAAGAAGATTACAATCGCATCTAAGAAGAAAGGTAAGATAAACATTTGTCGTTGGCGGTTTTTCAATCAGCAAGGGGAGAAAGTTCATAATATGAAAGCGATGCAGAGAATTTCATGCCGAAACTGCTAGAAGAGTTTGTGAGAGGTGTCGGTAGAAAAAGTATGATGCAAGAGTCTGTGATTAGAGGGATAATCCAACTTTCGTATCAAGAAAGTCCGCTGAGGATAGTGGATAAAAACTAATTTTAGAGTAGGGATAGAAATAGGGGTGGACCCTCTTGGCCATCTATCGAAAGATTATATGAGATGACTCCCACTTTTTTCTGGAGCGCTTCCTTTGAGAGATGGTCGACAGATTTGTTATGCTCATGATGAATATGGATGTAGCTGAGCTTCTTGAAAGTAGGTTGTAATATTCTAATTCTATTTTTCCAAGCTAATAGGGAGACTACTTGGAGGTCACCCCTATTTCTCAGTCACTCAATGACAATTCTGGAATCCCCAACAACCTGGAGGATATCTATGTGGAGTCTAGAGGCCAAAATATGTGTGGCCCAGGCACCCAAAAGTTCTACCTTGGTGTTGGTGCCCGGGCTACAATTGATAGTTCATTTGTAAAAAGTATTCTACGAGATTTTTATTAATCCTCCAGCTCCACTCTGAGATCCATTTGTGATTGTTGCGGCATCAAACCAGCCTGTAGGAATATATTCAAGCGTTGGAATCTGTTTGTTGCAATAAATTCTTGGCTTGTTGGCATGTGTGTCATTCCAAGTATTGTAGAGACCAAGTGCTTTGTAAGCTATTGCACTTGTTGATGGGGTCACATTTTCAAAGATAGTTGAATTTCTTTCCAACCAAACAGTCCAGCAAATAAGTGGAGGAAGGTGTATGTGTTTTTCTTCTTTTTGAGTCCATGATTCAAAGCAATCTGCAAGCTTAGTCCCATCCGAGGTGGATTGAAGTTTAAGAGCCAAAGAGATAATTTTCTAGACCTATTTAATGAAGTGGCAATTGATAAAAAGATGGTCGGCCGATTCTGAATCAAGTTGACAGAGGTGGCAGAAGCTTGGGCCAGTCCAACCCTTTCTTAAGAGTTTATCCTGCGTGTTTAACGTGTATTCTATCAGTAGCCAAGTAAAAAAAAATTCTTGGGCGGAATGCACCAGGACCAAAAATGATTTTTCCAATCACTGATATTTGAAAGGGAAAGCGTAATAGAAATGGCTGCATATACGTTTTGTGCTGAGAGGACACTTGAGCGGTCGCCCCCAACCAATGAAGATGATCTTCTGAAGAAGTAAGGTGAATGCGAAGTTGTGTGAGAGCCAGACAATAATTGTTCCAATCGCGGGCTGGATCTGTGGTGAGACCAAGAGCTACGTTGGAGGTCCAGGAATCGGCCAAAGCATCTGATCTGAAGGAGTCTCGAATTTGAAAAAGATACCAAATGTTCTTTCAGTGTAGATGTGATATCAGTTGTGGTGAGAGTGTAGCTGAGGCATCCATCCCCAAAATGCAGTCATGTCCAAGTACAATAGAGTGCCCCGAGCCTGGGCGCCAACAGAGCCATGATGTGATCAGTGGTTTTGCTTTCAATAAGTTTTTCCAGAAAAGTGAGGCCGATCTGGGGGTATTCGTCTCCGCTAAGAGCCAACTATTGACTGTGTGGTGGAAGAGGTATTTGTCTAGAATTATAGTGTGCCAAATGCCCGGTTTATTCAATACATGCCAAAGAGAGTTGGCCGCAAGAGCCTGGATAAAAAGGAGTGGGTTCTGAATCCCCCATCCTCCCTTTTTCTGTGGTTTAGCTAGCGTTTTCCAGCTGCAGAGATGCTAGCGAGAGTGTTCAGAACAACCAAACTAGAGGAAGTTAAACATCATCTTGCAGAGTTTTGTGAGGTCCAAGGTAGGGATGGCATCCAGGGCCATCCAATACACTACTTGTCCTTCAAGTACAACATTGAGCAGAGTAAAACGTTCTCCAAGACAGAGCCACCTTGTGCACCAGTGCCCAATTCTTTTTTCCACTTTGACAAGGAGCCAGTTCCAGTATGATGGCTTGTAGGAATCTGGTTTTAGATGACGTCACAGGTAATTTAATCCAGAGGAAAGAGGTAAAAAAGTATAGGGGAAGATACCTTTGATCTGGTCCAATGAAGAGAAATGGATATTTGCAAAATGGAAAGAAGATTTGTTCCAATTTATTGTCAAGCCTGTGGCGCTAAAAAAGTTGTTTAAAATTTCCTTTATTTCTATCCATTCTTGTAGGGTTCCCTTAGTCATGATGAGGATGTCATCAACAAAAAGGAGATGGAGGATCTTAATGGTCCTGGACACCTTTAATCCAGAGATCTTGCCTTTAGCTTGGGCTATTTTGAGAAGCAGGCTCAAAGCTTCCATCGCCAAAATGAAAAGTAGTGGTGAGAGAGGGCATCCCTGCCTCAGTCCCCTTACCATACGGAAGCAAGTGGAGGATTCTCCATTGACCAAAATGGCGAGGTTTACACTGGAGACACAACTCATGATCCATTTTATCATTTGATCACTGAAACCTGTCTGTGCTAGGATCAATCTAAGGAAATCCCAGTCGATATTGACTTATTAGTCGTATAGAAACAAAACCGTATTTAATTGATATTGACTTGGTAGATGAAAATAAAGTAGTATCTTTTTAAGTTTATTTGATTATTTACCATATTTTAACTTTATAATTTTATAAATAAAATTATACCAAATTTAAAATCATACATTTTCCTTTATTCAATATTTTAAAAATAAAATTATATCAAATTTAAAATCATACATTTTCATTTATTCAATAATAATAATAATAATAATAATCTATTTTTAAGGTCACAACCAAGCTAGACACCAAATTGGTGTATGAGACCCCCTTGTTTGTGGGACAAGGGACCCCCTCTGTCGAGTGATTTGACTGGTAAAGTCTGGATTTGAACTTGTGACCTCTTAGGAGGAAATACTTTATAATTATAATTATATCAAATTTAAAATTATACATTTTTCTTTATTCTTCTTTTATTCAATACTAGTAGACCCAAATAAAGTGGTATTTAAAATTATTTGATAGTTTATTTGATTTTTTTATTTCATTATTTTATTTTTTTAAAGATATTTTTAATATATACAAGAAAATATTTACTTCAAAAGCTAGAAACACATGAAAAAAGATAGAAGGGTATATACAATGAACATCATATCCTCTTTCATAGGGATATTAAAATAACTATGAAATCATAATAAGTAGCCAGATCAAATAATTTCACATCTCTAATCAGTGATGCCCCTTTTGCCAAGAATTGCATACATACCTCATCTTGCTATAATTGAAAAAAAGTTGATTGGGAACTAACCTCATTATCAAAAACAAACTTGCAACGAAGTTTCGAACGGATATACAAAGTGAAAACTCTCAAACAATGTCAAATACCAACGAAGGAATCTCAAATCATCGATCTCGAATCACCAAACAAAACTACCCGCCAATGCAAATGCCCCTAAAGGATGTTTGTCAAATGAGATTGAACTTGAGCCCAATAAGATCTCACAAAGGAGAATTCACACAAGATGTGCTTCAATGATTTTGACTTCAAGCATGAGTGGCAAAGGTAATAAAAAAGACCACTTTTGGCCAATCGAGCTTTGGAGGGTAGACCTTGGTAGATTACCAACCAAGCATAAAATTGGAACTTATAGGAAACTCAAATCGACAAGACACCATGAAACTATCAAATCTAATGGCTCTCCACATATGACTAAATCCACCTGGCATTGAGAATGGGACCTAATTCATGACATTGATGCAAAATGGGGTAGATCTTAAGAGAATCATACTGGATCAAGGGACATCCAAAACTCCACTCCTTATCTTTCCAAAAGGGACCGATCATAACAATCTTCATCTTAAAAATCTCCTCATGTTAAACATTCTTGTTCTGTATCAAGTCCTTCGTAGAGTGAGATATTGAGAGCCACATATCACTTGGGAAGCGAAGGCGCCCATGGAAGACTGCCTCAAATATCTCCTGGAACGTGTCTCCCAGAAAAGGGGCAACTCCACTCAACATTATGTACATGATCACCCTTGCGCTCCACACATCCACTTTCTCACTGTACTCCTTCCCTCCCAACACCTCTGGTGCTACGTAATATGGAGTACCCACAATTCCTTGCATTAAACCTTTCCCTGCATACATTAATGTCAAAATTTCAACGATTGGATTAATTGATCCAGACCCAAAAAATTTAATAGACTTGTATGATAGGGGAAGTGGGAAAGCATAATAAGCATACATGGAGAGAAAGAGGAGGCCTGCCCAAAGTCTGCAAGCTTGATTTGAGTGACAAAATTTGAATTATTGACAAAGAGAATGTTGTTAGGTTTTATATCTTGGTGGGCGATTCCCATAGAGTGGAAGTAACTGATGGCCTCCATGAGCTTCTGCAGGATGGTGGCGGCCTCCTCTTCGGAGAATGGTATTGTATTCTTCATGCTAACGATTTTTTTGAACACATCTCCACCTGAGAAGATCTCCATTACGAGATGGACATACTCATCATCCTCACAAGCCTCATGAAGGGAAACCACTGCGGGGTGACCTGCGACATACTACATAATCTTGATTTCGTTGTGGAGGCAATCTTTGTTGATAGAATCGTGAAGGAGATCTGATTTTCTGATGGTTCACCAAGAATTGTGAGTTATGAAGTGAATTGGCTTCTAATTACACCACTAGGTATTTATAATGCAAACTAAATATGGAATTAAATTGCAGAAGCATACAAGATTTAGCGAATAATAAAATTCATAAACATGCTTAATTAACAAATATTATTTTGGTTCACACTATTCCATTCAAAGAGAACTCAGATATGAAAAATAATTCAATGAATGAGATGATAGAAATGAGCAATAGTCATAAAGAACATGTAGTAATAGAAATTAATGCTCATCTTAGTTAGAAATTTGTTGACCCAACAAGTTGCAAATGTTTAGTTCATCTCCTAGCCATAAGTATTTGTTGTAGAAGCCACCCCCAAATATGCAATATGATTCCACTAGGGAAAAGAACCACCCAAAATATTTAATTCTCACTCAACCTAACCCATAGTGATAAGGAATTAGTTAGAACCAAATACCTACCATGAATTTGTTGAGGACAAACTTCTTTAGGTACTTGAATCAATGCTCAAGTAACCATGGACCTCTTCTTATTAATCGATCATAACACAATCTCTAAGGCATTTTCTTTTTCTACTAGACATTCCCTTAGAAAATCCATCCCAACAAGTGTAATAGTGTAGGAAAGAAGGGTCTAAAGTGTTGATTATTCCCTGAGAACCTTAGAATGGTAGACCTTAGCTCAATAACAATGAATTATTAGCACATGTATGTGGGTTGAAGGTTTATACATTTCCCTTGACCTCCTTGCTAACTACATGATCTAGGTAGATATTGGTGGCCACCCACCTATTCCAACTGGCTCATCTTGAGAATTTTTAGTTCAACATGTTTCTCTGTAATGATGACATTTCTTTGTAATTGTGGGTTCTGCACTTCCGGGGCTATCTTGAATTCCTACACAACATCTAGGTGGATATTGGTGGCCACCCACTTATTCCAAATGGATTATTTTGAAAGTTTTCATATCAATACATCTTTTTGTACTTCCAGGGTCGTTTTGGGGCCCTAAACAATGTTTTTTTGTCTTGTCACATTCAAAATGTAGATGTAGTTAGATTTTGATGGAATAATGTGTGTTTATCGAAAAGACCTTTCCAACGGGATATCACACGCCTAAAATGAAGGTCGTATGCAAAAGTTACGACCCTGGGAAGTTGAGGTGCCAACTTACCCATTGGAGCCCACATAACTTTTGGTGTTTCATCTCCTAGGGTTAGGTTTTTGGATGTCTAGAGTTTTGGCATTCATAAGTAATGTTAAAAAAGGCCTGAGAACCTTAGAATGGTATACCTTAGCTCAATAACAATGAATTATTAGCACATGTATGTGGGTTGAAGGTTTATACATTTCCCCTGACCTCCTTGCTAACTACATGATCCAGGTAGATATTGGTGGCCACCCACCTATTCCAATTGACTCATCTTGAGAATTTTTAGTTCAACACGTTTCTCTGTAATGATGACATTTTTTTGTAATTGTGGTTTCTGCACTTCCGGGGCTATCTTGAAGCCCTACACAACATCCAGGTGGATATTGGTGGCCGCCCACTTATTCCAAATGGATTATTTTGGAAGTTTTCATATCAGTACATCTTTTTGTACTTCCAGGGTCGTTTTGGGGCCTCAAACAATGTTTTTTGTCTTGCCACAATCAAAATGTAGAAGGAGTTAGATTTTGATCCCATTATGTGTATTTATCTAAAATACCTTTCCAACGGGATATCACATGCCTAAAATGAAGGTCGTACGCAAAATTTACGACCTCGGGAAGTTGAGGTGCCAACTTACCCATGGGATCCCACATAACTTTTGGCGTTTCATCTCCTAGGGTTAGGTTTTTGGATGCCTAGAGTTTTGGCATTCATAAGTAATGTTAAAAAAGGCATGAGAACCTTAGCATGGTAGACCTTAGCTCAATAACAATGAATTATTAGCACATGTATGTGGGTTGAAGGTTTATACATTTCCCCCGACCTCCTTGCTAACTACATGATCCAGGTAGATATTGGTGGCCACCCACCTATTTCAACTGGCTCATATTTATAATTTTTAGTTCAACATGTTTCTCTGCAATGATGACATTTCTTTGTAATTGTGTGTTCTGCACTTCTAGGGCTATCTTGAAGCCCTACACAACATCCAGGTGGATATTGGTGGCTGCTCACTTATTCCAAATGGATTATTTTGGAAGTTTTCATATTAGTACATCTTTTTGTACTTCCATGGTCGTTTTGGGGACCTAAACAATGTTTTTTGTCTTTCCATAGTCAAAATGTAGATAGAGTTAGATTTTGATGGAATAATGTGTATTTGTCAAAAATACCTTTCCAACAGGATATCACATGCCTAAAATGAAGGTCGTATGCAAAATTTACGACCCCGAGAAGTTGAGGTGCCAACTTACCCATTGGAGCCCACATAACTTTTGGCGTTTCATCTCCTAGGGTTATGTTTTTGGATGTCTAGAGTTTTGACATTCATAAGTAATGTTAAAAAGGGCCTCTAGAGCCTCACTGTAATGATTCTGCTTAAACAGATGCATGTAGTAGCTACATCTCTTCTTAGAGATAACTACCACCATTCGAAAAAGTTATTTCAGTCTTGCAATTTTAAAGTTTCAACCAATTTTATTTATTCAATAGAAGTTATTGTTCATTGGATATCTGTTGTTGTTCTCCGTACCTCTATGTTATGGTATTCAATATGTTATTCATTTTTTTCCACTCATAAATCTGGATCAATGGTATCAGAGCAATCTTCTCTTAATTTGTTTTTCTTTGTGCATGTCCCTGACAAGATCTAGGTATAAGAAGTTGGGACTCAAAATAATCGAGCCTTTGCAAGATCGGTTACGCCAAACCCAACCACAACTCATGGGGGACAAGAATAAAGATGATGGAGCAAGAGATCCTTTTAAATTTTTTCTCGAGGAAGCCTGTACACAACAAAATAACGAGATGATGGACAACTTTGCATAGATCCTTTGGCGGCTACCCACAGGAGACATATCTTCATCAAGTGACAATGCAACCCCCTTCAAGATACAAGTAAATTTTGATATTCCATTATTTGAAGGATTGATAGATGCGGATGTTGTAGATAAATGGCTGAATCTGCTTGAAGGGTATTTTTCGGTCCACAATTTTTTTGATAGGGAAAATATTACTTTTTCACTCCTCAAGGTCATCCCCCATGTTAAGGATTGGTGGGATACGTACTCTGAGAAAAGGGCCATAGAGGAATATACAATATTTGCAGTCTCCCCTACCTAGGATTTCTTCAGGGAAGCCATCAAAGAAAAATACTACACTGTTGGAATCTATGAGGACCAGTACACAAGATGGACCACGCTGCGTTAGGAAAGGAACTAGATAGTACCAGATTTCACCAACATTTTCCATACTATGCGCACCAAATTGGGTATCAAAGACTCTAAATGACATCTGGTGCTCAAATACCCCGGCCATATGCACAAATACATTCAAAGAGAAATGGAGTTTCTGGACCTTGCATCATTAGGTGCGGCTCATAGATATGCTTTCAAGATCGAGCAGAAATTTAAGCAAAAGAGGCGAGAGTTTGGATTTGCAAATTCCTCACAGCCGAAGTAGGGAAAAGGCAGTCCCAACCCACGAAACAAGGGATAGAGAAAAGATGGCCGCCCTTAGCACAACCAATCCAAGCTGCAACCCAAGAAGGGTAATGATAAGTTGAAGAAGGACACGGTAAAGTGGTGTGAATAGCATAAAATCCCTTGGAAAAACAATGAAGAATGTCACTCCAAGTAATCATTGGTGGTCGAGTTGAAAGCTTTTGAGTCAGAGGCAGATTATGACTCTGAATCAAATCTAGAAAGTGGGAAGCAGATCATTGATGCCGAACCCAGTGCCACTGCCACTACCACCAAAGTCCAGCCAAGTGAACTAGAAGAACCATAGGAAGGGGAACGCCTCTTTCACTCATAGATGTGGGTAAAGGGGACTCTGCTACATTTCATTGTCGATAGTGACAGTCAGAAGAACCTATTCCCAATAGAGGTCATCAAGTGGTTGGACTTACCGATAACAGTACACCCGAAGCCCTACACCATCGGTTGGCTTTGCCAAGGACGAGATCTCCGTGTCATCCAACATTTTCGTCTACCCTACAACATCAAGCCCTTCAAAGACGAGGTTTGTGTGATATTTCTCCCCTTGAAGTTTGTGATGTTCTTTTAGGCCAACCATATTTGTGGAAGACACATATTGTGTATGAGTATAGACCCTGCAGTGTTATTATTACTTTGGGTAGACAATTGTACAGGATACCAGAGGTAGTGACGCCTACTGCTATTTCTTTAATATTTTCTAAACAATGTAGTAAGGTCATTTCATAGACCGGGAAGTTCGTCTTCTTTTTTATCCGTGCTCACAGTAAGCAGAAGGTCATTGCCACATCCATGACCTCTATAAAGAACCTCTCTTTGCAACAAAAGCAAGTGGACGGGATCACAGAAGAGTACAAAGACATCTTCTCCTCACCCACTGGGGTACCGACACACTTCCAAGTCAAGCATCCAATTGATCTAACCCCCGGTGCACCACTGCCTAATGGACCAGTCTATCATTGCTCACTAATGGAAAATGAGGAAATCAAACACCATATCCAAGAGCTTCTTCAAAAGGGGCACATTTGACCCATATCCTCTCCTTGTGGAAGCCCGATTATGCTGGTGTAGAAGAAAGACGAGACCTGGCGACTCTGCATTGATTACAGAGCATTAAAAAAAATCACATTCAAGAACTGGTACCCGATTCCTCAAATTGATGAGCTTCTTGACCAACTCAAGGGGGAAAATTTCTTCAGTAAGATTTTCTTAAAGTATGCCTACCACTAGGTTCCCATCGAACCAACTAATGTATGGAGGACAACTTTCAAATCTAAAAAAGGTCTCTTTGAATGGTTGGTCATGCCCTTTGGCTTAACAAATGCACCAACAACTTTCATGAGATTGATGGATGATGTATTTAGACCCTTCACCAAATATTTTGTGGTGGTATATCTGGACGACATCCTCATCTTCAACAAAACTTGGGAGGAGTACATGCAACATATTCAATGGGTTTTGGGCACTCTGCAACATCACAAGCTATATGCCAACTTGGAAAAATGTTCATTTGGCATCGATATCCTCTAGCCTAGGGATAACTAAGGAGATCATGTCTCGAAGCCCATAGGTTTTAGACATGGAGTATCGAGAGCCAGATGACTTGAGCATGGCCCTAGAGGGCCCCTATTTTCTTCAGTGCAGTCCATTCATCACCAACAACAATATCCATCATGTTAGCACATAAAATTGTAGGGTGTCAGAAACACTTTGGTTTTGTTTTTTGAGTCATAGGGTTTTATGAACCTTAGGCTTTGGTTCTTTTTGTTGTCTTAACTTAATTTTTTATTAGTATAAGAAAATTTATGTTTAACCTTCGTTTAGAGTCTTTATGTCATAATATTATCCATCATGACAAGGATAATGGTCTTTATGAGTCACACTCTTGATCCTAAACATCATCATGATGACATGTCGTGCCTCCAAGTTGTACACAGGTTTTCTTTGGGTCACTTTCAAATCATTTCGATGTAAAGTCAAAGTCAAGTGTATTTTCTGCCAACTCACCTAAAAGTTCGTAGCATACCTTTGAGCACCTCATGCACTCATATTTCATTATTGCAAATAAGAAACCTGTCAAGGGGAATTTTATGGTTTTCAGCGCCTTCATTTAATTGGATTTTCAAGGATTTTTTCACATAATTTGTAACAGTCTCCTTGAAGTGTGCTATTTGATTTTGAACTTGGCGCTGTGAATTAACATGACAAACTGGTGCTGCAGACTGGTTGAAGAAGATCTTTGAGGTTGGATGACTTGCTAATAGATCAACTTAGGTTCACAAGCATTAGCATCAAACCCAAGTGTATCAGGTACTCCTTGATGATATCCATGTTGTTCAAAGGATGAAAGAGGGGTTTATGCCGCTTTAATCATTGGTGTTGCGAATTGGATACTACCAGAAAGTTTGCAGTGCTTGGAATCATTGGCACTGCAAACTGTCTAACTGCCTACAATAGGACAGTTTGCAGCACAACGCTGCGAACTCTGGTTTTTGAAGATTTTGGAGGGAAAGGGAGCTGCCAACTGTCAATATGGATTCGTATCAGCAATCATAACATAAATTTCTCTTTGGGAGGCCACCTGACTCAAGAAGATGCACTCTTATGGACACATCACTAGCTATTAAAGATTGTTGCATACATTGCCAACATCCTCTTTATAAATAACAATTTGTTTCTTTTTTGTTGTACACCCGTTTCCAAGCTTCCATTAGGCATGGGGATCCTATGAGCAAGTTGAGGGGTGAATTGTAAAGTTGGCATTGATAGTTTAGGCTATTTAAAGGGCATTGTAAGACTAAAGAGGGTTGGACTGGTGTGACACAAAAAATCTTATTTTGATATTATCTTTTGTAACATAGTTTTCTCTTAATGTATGGACCAGATCCAAGATACTTTTAATGGTGGAAACCAATCTTACTTCTCTTCATCATCTTTTGTTGCCTTACTTTGATATCAGTCTGTGTTGAATGATTCATCTGGTTGTTGTTTCTTTATTGCAATAAAGGATTTATTGTGATATTGTATGCAAGTTTATCAAAGTATTTTCTCTTTGATTGTAAGAGGTTATTATTCAAATATTTTTCTTCATATGTGTGACCTAATGTAAATGATATGCATATTATACTTTCCTTGTTAAGTCTTCCATCTATCACTTTATCTCTTAAAACATGATTTGAAGTTATTCAAGGCCTTGTTTGTTGGTGTGTATTACATGGAGTAATATGTGATTGACATCTTTAATTGAGTTTTCCATCCATTTGCCACCTTTTATAAACATTTACATTCCGATGGGCATTAGGATTACATATACAACAATATAGGTGTGAATTCTAGTGCTAACATTTTTGGCGCCATTTCCAGGGAACATATTGAAGATTTTTCCCTGGGTTGTACAACAAAAAAATACTTATTTTGATGGTGTATAGATATCAGTAAACAGAAGAATACATAGTGTACCCGATGACTTCAAATTTAAGTTGTGGCTCCCAAGAGTAGACACATGAGGTCCAATCCACAGTCACCTCTGGCTGCACCTGAACCCGATCCAGAAAATATCTTAAAGACGGGAAAAGTTTTGCAAGGAGATTCCTCTTCCAAATTCTCAAGTACTTCTAGAGACTTCCCTGACTCTGCTTTCCATACACTAGTTGTTGTTACTCATGTTTCTCATGTACCTACTGCTAAAACTAAAGTCATAACTAGGAGATTTTCTATAGAATATTCAACTTTTTCTCCTTACCTGAAAGAAGAAAGTCTAGAAAATTTTGATTTTCTTGCATCCCTTGAAATTGTAAATTGGTTTAGGCTTGAAAGTTTGGAAGATTTTCCTCTTCTTCGTCTCCCCATTCTTTTAAATTTGTTGTAACTAAAGAATAAGGAACCTTAGTTCCTGTTGAAATTCCCCCATCCTCATCCAAGGCTCAACCATTTTCTGTTAAATATGAAATTCCCCCACCTTATACTCTTCCTTTTCCAAAATTACCTATTATATAGACTGCATCCTTACTCGTCAAATCACCTTCTACTTCTCCTAGAATTCAGAATCCTCCTTTTCCCAATCAAATGGCAGGCGTTAATTGTAATGTCCCCCACCTCTTAGAGAGGTAATGAGGAGACTCAGTGGCCTGGGCACCCCCACTAGGTCATAGTCTCACACTAAAGGGGGGAAAAAGTCAAGAAGTTAA
>CBVK0100262818.1:0-15611 GCA_900067695.1 Picea abies
TATGTATATTGTATTGTAAACAATGTAACACAATGTATGAATATAATATATGTTGGTTTTCCCGGTTTGGGTTTCCAGGTGAAAAATCTTTGTGTAATGTTTGTATTTGCCATTGTATCTTTTATGTTCTTTTCTGAATATCAGTTTGCGGTAGATATTGTACAAGGTTAGAATTTACAACATCATGTTGGCGTCATCATCCATACTTCCACGTCAGCGCTTAGTTGGCATTCCACATCATGATGATGTCATTATCCAAACTGTCACATCAAGGCTCAATCATCCATTGACGTCATCTTCCACATCATGGTTGTATTGTCATGTGGCATTCATATGATGCCACATGGCACTTTCTATTCGTCCAAATGTACCCCGAAAATTCTGAAAATGAGTGACACACATCACACTATGGGACTGCCACATGTCTCGATGACATCAGCATCTGTACTTCCAACTGTACCTACCACATAATTTGTGTCATCATATGGCATGCCACATCATCCATATGGATGACATGTGGCATCCTCTCATGTTGCCATGTCAACATGCCAATGTCGTCATTGTACAAATTTCATCAGTTTCGCATGTTGCTGAAACGTTCAAATGGTCATAACTTTGTTATCCAAACTTTGTTTGAGGTGTCGTTTACAGCATTGGAAATCTCTCGTTGAGATCTTTGACTTAGTGCTATTTTTCTCAAATTCTGGCACTTTTATTTTTGGGCTATTTTGGAGCCCCATGGCTTAGTTACTCAAATAAAAGGCCTAAAATATCGCTATGTTGCATGAATAAGTGAAAATATCATCACTTTTACAAATTTTCCCTTATATGGGGTCTTAGAAGGAACAAGTGATTTACAATGATGGTCACTATCAACTAACTCAAAAAGTCTACCCATCCTTTCAGACATCAAGAAAAATAGTTTATTCCTCTCGAGCTATCTCTTTTCTTATGGATGGCTTTTTTTCTAAGTTGTTTAATCGATCCTTTCCTTCATAAGTTCTTTCCCAACTTTGTCCTACATGGGATGCAACTCTATATGGAGTGTCTAACATGTGGCTTTCTGATGTCCACCCTTGTTGCAATGGGTGGAATGCTTCTTCTTTACCCATCTTTTCTTGCCCTTGTTTTTCTCCTGATCTGGATAAGGGTATTCATGTCTTTGCTTCTTCCTGGTTGTCATAACCTTCCTGTACAAATCCATTCATTTCCAACACTTGGCTGAAACATGGTTATTCAAACCACAAAATGTACATGGTTTTCTATGCCATAGACTTTGCTTTACATTGCCAATTTGCTTGTAATTAAAAGGAACATTTGAATAATGAGACTTTATACCTTGATTGGTTGTCTCTGGTGTAGGTCTAGTGAGGAGAAATTTATCGAGCTCCCCTTTTGTAATTCTCAACTCCCTTTGGAGATGACTCATAATCATGATCATCGAAAAGGTATGATGTGCTCTCAACCTGCTCTAATTCAAACTTGTCACTAGAGGACTCTCTTTCGAACAGAGCACCTCCAAGTAGGTATTTTCGAACAGAGCACCTCCAAGTAATGTATAAGCTATATCATGATCCTAAATATAATTACAATGTTGCATTCATACTGGAGTTTGAGCAACAGTAATGCATACAATATGACAAGAGTTATCTTGATATAATCAAGTTCTGGTGGGGACACCCAGAGAATTTCAGGGCTGATGCTCATGGCATGTATGCCATAGCATCTTTGGATACTCACATGATTTATGTAGCCATGATTCTCTATATATTTTTCAGGAAGAAGAGTCCAACTCATTTCTCTATGGCATGGGTGTCGATCATGCATGAGGTGGCCAAGGGATACTCTTTTAATTGGGCCAAAATTTTATTAGACAACTTGGCTAAAGAAATTACTGAATACAAATTGGCGAATTCAAAGGGGAATCCTACTCCTTTCTATATGTTCAAGTATGTCATGGATTTTATTTTCTTCATAACCCCTTTCCCACTGATGAATTGGAGTTGGACCCCCACCAACACAAAACCTATTCACTTCTATCACTCCAAGTTGTGGGAAGATAAGGCCAAAGATTTATTCTACGAAATATGCCACCATGTAGTCGTTCCTATTCATATGGATTTATATGGTTTCCCACCCCCTCGAATTTCAAACATAATCATGGAAAATCTGGGGAAAATATAATATTGGTTCATTAAAGAAAACGTCTCTTACATCGGGTTTTTCAGATGCTCAATCCCTCCCCATGCTCTCTGAAGATTTTTTCCAGACCGGATAGTATGATGAGAAGTAGCTTATCAAACAATAATAGGAGGCATCATTAAGGAGCTGAAAGTAGCCAAAAAAACATTATGTCCTGCCTTCCCTCTCCAGGTTGGTATTTTTTCACGGTTAGACTTCATTCACTCCAAAGTGGAGGCCGCATCTTTGGAGGATGTCAAGTTGGTTGACATCGAATTTAAAAGGCACGACCCACACAAAATTGTGGAAAACCACCTAGCCCAATACAACCTGAAGAGATATGTGCATGAAAACTCCCCACATGATGAAATATTCAAGGGATTCGGGTCTTATGAGGAAGTACTGAAAAGAGTCCAAAACTTCTCCCCATATCAGCAGGCCAGTTTCCTTATTTTTCAAAAACAGAGACAAAACAGCTTGCCGAAAATACTATAGGGAGAATCAGTAGCCACTTCGCCTACATAGGAATTTGTACCTCCAGGTTTTGAACCAGGGAACCCTGGAAAACAGGATACTGAGGAGAACTCAAAGAGCACCGAATTTTTGACTCGAGAATTGGAAGCTTCATTATCAAGTCCACTAGGCCCTCAGGAAAAGACTCAGCTCGAAGCTTTCCTAAAGCAAGGGCATGATACATCTCCTTCGACACCAGCCACATATGTTGCCCCTACTGCTGAGAAACAACCTTCCACGGAGATCGGTACCCCTATTACTTCATTGACACCATTGCAGACTAGTTTTGAAAATCCTAGTTCCAAAGTCATTTTTATAGGTGACCTCACCCCAATTTTTCTCGAAGATATGCCTCCTTCAAACTTCTTCTTCGGTAAGAAACGGAGGGCCACTGTCAAATGAGAAACATAGTAGAAGGATGGGGTAATAACCAAAAATCAAAGGATTTTACACAATGGAAATGATCGCAATGATTCAGAATTCACGAAGGAAGTGGAAAGATCATTAGGTGCCTTTTCCACTAGAAATCAGTGGTCTATAGAAAATTTAGTGGAGTAGCTAAAACAAAAAACCCTATTGGTAGGGAATTTGTAAGATCAAATAATGACCACATAACAGACTGTGAAGAATAATATGAACCAAGACTTTTAACACATCAGAGCTTATGACATGCATCAATTTCAATAGTTGCAGGCTAACCTCAAGGAGCTCCATCGGAATTCACAAGCCAACAAAGGATTGGTCACTCAACAAGAGGAGTTAATAAAAAAATTGCAAGCCATGCTAGACTTTATTGAAGGCACATCAGTGGAGATATCAACTTTTCAAACTCAAGCACTAGAGCTAAACGAAAAACTAGAAATGGCCATCCAAAAATGCTACCAGGCAGTATACCTCACCCTAAAATATATCTATATTAAGAAAGGATAAGCTCGCTCATCCATAACTAATTTTCAAGAGGCCATCATACTGGCACATAGGGATAATGTCCCCAATTTTCCTCAATTTTCCCCCTTTGAACAAATAAGAGGTGATCTGGACCTAAAGGTGTGGGAAACGAAATTGGTAGAGAGCAAGAGGTTAGTCGTGGAGGTGAAAGATGCTTTTCAAGAAGCGCTATCAACATTGGATAAGAGACTAATTGATTTTGAAGGATGTATAATTATGGAGGATTTGGGGTAAATCAATATCAAAATGAACCAGCATAATTCTAAGAAGAACAAAGAAGAAACTTTGGTAGCCATTCGGGAAATAAGTCAGATTGACCTCTTTAAGATTAATAAGTGGCTAGTGAACCCAATTTCACAGTTCTGGACCTTGACTCAAGAATTGAAAAGAATCAAAGAAAGACTACCTCAAGTGGAAAATAAATTATACATTTTCGAGGTGAATGAAACCATTGAGCCATCAAAGATAGTGGTGGAATTTTTAGATAGATGCAACCAATGCATCGAGCATCGACAAGCAAGAACAATGGTGAGAAGATAAGTTAATGTTATTGTTGAAGGGACAGATGTACACAAAGCTACAATGACTAGGCCGTTGTGATAAATTATCAAGAAGATCAAACGATAGATGTCTTCGACCTAAAGGAATGAGGAAAGGAATTGTTTTGACCAGCAGACAAAGAGATAGCAGAGATTGCTAACGAAATTCATCACTCTCTATGCATTGTTTTCTTATTCCAAATATTTGTTATTTTTAATTATAAGAAGTCAAACCGTTTTGAGTTGTGACATGTTTTTTATAAATAGATAGATTGTAGATCAAGTAAAGGGATGGTTCTTGCCGAATGTAATTGAGAAAACTCTCCTTATTGAGTATTAATACAAGTGTAGACAAAGATTCCAAATTTTGTTTAGTTTGGGTTATGTGTTTCTCTTGTTTTTCCATATCTCAGCATTTCTTTAAGCAGTTCCTTGATAAATGTTTGATTTCAATTTAGTACAACAACTACTGTAATCGCATTACATTAGTAATTTGTTAAGTAAGTAGTTGTTCCTCTGCATTTACTGTGAGTAAATCAAGACCTGTGAGCTATGTGGATTATTGTATATTATACTTTATTCAAGGTTACACTATCTATTGTCTTATACTACAACAAGGTGAGACTCTTCAACAATTGATGCCTTGCTTTGTTTAACAGTTTTGTATTCTTCTCTCACACCATTCGATATTAAAATTTGGACTCAGACACGAAATACAACCTCTATGCTCCCATACCGTTGATTTCATTTAAGGAATTTTTCTCATATAACTAAGGTAGAAAAAACACTTTTAAAAAACACTCTCTTTAAACTTTCTTGATGCCTGACATTACTCTTTGAGCCTTAATTTTAATCTCAGGACCAACATCTTTTTGGTGCTATTGTTGGGGATGGAGAAACGAAGTTATTTTTCCCTGGGAAAATGACAAGGTAAGTTTCTATCTTTGATAGTGAACAAATATTGAATACACAAGTAATTCTATTTTTATCTTTCACTTGGAGAATCCACCATAGATAAATTGGAATTCAATCGAAAGAATACCAGAAAGAAACTAGACAATAAGAATACCACACCTGTATCAAATCCTAAAAGGTTGTTGAAACCAAAGGTGTACCTCAAATCGACTACCGCATCAGTAGGTAAAATATACCAACGCAAATTTGAACAAGTCAATACTAAGGTTCTAGTTGAAGAACTAACCCCTGAAGAGAACTTTAAAGAAGCACCTTCTGCAGAGGCATCAACTAGTAAACCCAAGGTTAGGTTTGAGAACCTGGAGGAAGTTGTACCCAAAATAAACATTGATATTGACTCAACTGATACTCCTAAAGGTCAAAATGAAATATCCCTCTCTATACCTAATGTCGTTAATATTTTGTCTACCCCATCCTTTCCCAAAGTAAAGGTTTCAATTCTCTTAAACCCTGAAGAACATATTTTATACCATGATTCATCCCCTACCGGTTCACCTATTTATACATATTGTAAGTCTGAAGAAACCAGTCCACATTTATGTTTTCCTCCTCTTCTAGATTTTTCGTCTCCTAACAACCTTTTTCCAAATTTTCCTTCACCACATCTCGAATAAGTTGAAAGGTCACCACTTCGGTCCCTCAAAGTTTTCAAAAACCCTCTTTTTTCCCGAAGTCTATCCCATAGACTTTCAATGGCTGCTACTGGAGGAGGTGGTGCCAGAGGTGGAGGAGCAGGTGGACAAGGTCAAGGACAACCTCCACTCCCTATAATTGTTTCCAAGGTAGCATCCAGATACGATCCATTGGTCCTCCTTGTCATCCTGCATGATTTTCCTGAAAATTATATGAATAACTTACCAAAAAATATGGTAGAAGGAGATTTAACCGCAACATAGAAAATAACCTTTTTTGATCAGTTTGTTGATATCCTTGGCATTGAGCATGCAGATGTTTACTCAAGGATTTTAGTGTAGAACTTCAAAGGAAAAGTAAGAACCTAGTTTTGAGGACTCCCAGTAGGATCCCTACGATCATATGATGATATAGAAAATGCATTTTTAAGACAGTGGGGAGAAAAAAAAGACCATCTTTATAATTTGACTGAATTTCAGGCTTTAAGAAAAATGAATTTTGAGTCGATCCTCGAATTTACTCAGAGGTTCAACAAATTGTACCATAAGCTCCCAGCCGAAGTTAAACCCTCTCAACCTGCAGCAAAGGTAACTTTTGCAGGGGATTTTGAACAAGACTTTGCCCTACTCTTAAGAGAAAGAAGATCTACCACTCTGGCAGGAATGCAAGATGATGTCATATAAATCAAATCAAATATGATGGCATATGGTAAATTAAAAGCCAAGGTTGAGATAGGAACCAAAGAACCTAAACGTTTCAGGGAACAAGCAGGACCCTCTGAATCTGGGAAGTATGGGGAAGAAAAAATGGATGAGATGGCTAAGATAATCAAAGATTTGTCAAACAAAATATCTAGAATGGAACAAGATCAAGCCAAACCTGATCCATTTTCTAGAAATCAGTTCAAGGGAAATTGTAATCCCTAGATACCACATAGACAAGTAAAAAAAGAAGATCAAAAAATCCAAGCTCTGTTTAAAACGGAAAACTTTATGAAAAAGGATGATATGAAAAATTATGAGGGGTTAGAAGATGATCTAAACAACCATAGTGATCACGACCGAGAGCCTCATTTAACTAGATAGGATTATGAAAATTCTCTAGACCTAGAACCCCTGTTTAATAATGAGGAAAGTATAAATAATTTGGGAGAATTTGCATATCAAGGACTCACCGACTCCATAATGGCCGAACTCCAACAGAAGTACAATTTAAGGCCCATAGAAACAAATCTTACAAACGTTCCACCGAAAAATATTTTATCGAGAAATAAAATGAATGAGGCAGTTACTACTAAACCGCTAGTTGAAACACAAGTTTCCCAAACAAAAATAGTTGAAACAAGAGAAACATAAACTAAGAAATAAAATAATTTTGAAGCATAGGCTCCAACCAGGGAAATTGAAAAAACAACTGGAGGTTTCAGTTTAGAAAATGAACTAAATAAAATTAAAATCCCCATGCCCCTAGTTGAGCTTTCCAAGAATCCAATTTATAAAAACCAAATTGCTAAAATGATAAATTTTTCTGATGTTGAATGTCAAGCAGATGTTATCAATCTACAAGATGAAACACCTATGATTATGTTTGGTCCGCACATCGAAAATACTAAGGATTATGTTTCTTTGTTTTATATTACATTAATTGTGCACGACCACTTACTCCACAATTGCATGTTATATTTTGGGGTCTCTCATTATTTAATTCCTAAAATTATCATGGAAAAATTGGGCCTCGAAATCACCAGACCTTATCAAGACTTATACTCGTTTGATTCCAGAAAATTTAAGTGTCTTGGTATGATCAAATATTTGGTAGTAAATCTTGCACAGATCCCTGTAAAAAGTATCCTCGTGGATGTATTCATTTCTGACGTCCCTGCCAAGTACAGCTTGCTTCTATCCAGGTCTTGGGGTGCAAAATTAGGAGGATCACTTTAGTTGGACATGAATTACGCTACGATCCCAATTTTCGGTGGATAATTTACTCGACTATACAGAGAGAATAGACTCGCATATACTATAAGTGACCTCCAAAACCCAAACAATTACCCAGTCTATGTTTGTCGATTAGGATTTAGGAAATTTTATTTTATCAATAGATGATGATTTTGAAGAATGTACAGAAGAAGAAAATAAAAAAATAGAAAAAACAAAGAAAAGTGTAAATAGTAGAGGAGTATGGAAAATGTTTTTTGATGGTGCATCATCTTGCGAAGGGGCAGGGGATGGAGTGTTATTTGTAGCACCAGGATATGAGTATGTTATCCCCTTTTCATACAGATTATAGTGGGATATTTTTTCTCGTCCTTTAACATTCACTACATTCCCAGAATCGAAAACCAGCAAGCAGACTCTTTAGCCAAAGCAGTTGCAATGTTTGTACCACCTACTGTCCTAAAAATGAAGTATCGTATTGAAATGAGACATAGACCTTAGATCCCAAATAATGTTCAGCACTAGAAAGTCTTTAAATATGATGAGAAAATTAAACAGTCTCTGGAAATGGTTGACGGGTTCTCTGAGACTCATATCGATCAGGAAAATAAGAACGATCCTATCTGGATCATGTAGGAAGATGAAGATCCTAAAAAGTTCCAGGATAAGATCACAAATCATTGAATGCTTGTGATTAAGAACAATCAGATCCCCAGAGTTTTGATACCCTTAGAGAGATTGTTTGACCAAGATGATATAACCTTAAAATCTACCTTATGACCTCATCCCAAAGAGGTTGAAGACTGTAATATAGGAACTAAAGAGGATCCTAAACTAGTCAAGATATCTAAATACCTTCCAACCTAGGTGAAGAATATTAAATACACTGAATTTTTTAAGAAGTATAAAGATGTATTTGCATGGTCCTATGAGGATATAAAAACTTATGATACCTCTATAATTGAACATAAGATTCCTTTGAAGCATGGTATCAAACCTTTCAGGAAGAAGCTGAGATAGATAAATCCTATCCTCTTGCCAGTGATAGAAAGGGAAGTCAAGAAGCTTCTCGACGCAAAGATTGTCATTCCACTCAGGTATTCTAAATGGGTAGAAAATTTGGTACTCGTCAAGAAGAAAAGTGGAGAAATAAGGCTTTGTGTAGACTTTAGGAATTTAAACCAGTCATCCCTCAAAGACAACTACGCACTACCAAAAATGGATCATGTCCTGGAAAAAGTTGTTGGTGCTAACAGAATGTCTATGATTGATGGCTTTTCTAGATATAACCAAATTGTTGTCCATGAAGATGATGAAGAAAAGATTGCATTTACCACTCCGTGGGGAACTTTCATGTACGATAAAATGCCATTTGGTTTGATGAACGGAGGGTCTAATTTCCAAAGAGTGATGGATATAGATTTCATCGATGAAAGAGATAATTTGTTGTTATTTACTTAGATGATCTAACAATCTTCTCCATTTCTGATGCAGAACATCTGGTTCATCTCAAACAAACCTTCGAGAAATGAAGAAAACTTGGTTTGTCTCTTAACCCTAAAACATCACATTTTTCTATGCAAGAAGGCAAGCTTCTGGGCCATATAGTTTCAAAATATGGAATCAAGGTAGACCCTAAGTGATTCAAGGCTATTGAAACGATAAAAATTCCTAGAAATAAGAAACAAATCCAGTCTTTTTTAGGGAAGATAAATTTTTTGAGAAGATTTATCCCTAACTTTGTTGAAATTGTCAAACTAATTACAGATATCTTGAAGACAAATAGTGAAATGAAATGGACCATCGAATCTAAAGCATCATTTGAGCGAGTTAAGAAAGATATAAGCGAAGCAACAGTGTTAGCTAATCCAGACTATACTAAGAAATTATTGATATTTTCTTTTTCATATGAACATATTATCGCAGCAGTACTCCTACAAAATAACGAAGAAGGTTTCGAGCAGCTGATATCCTTTTTCAAGGACATCGAATTAAAACATGATATACTAGAAAAACAAGCTTAGGCAATGGTAAAATCTCTCAAAGCTTTTAGGACATATGTACTGCATTCCAAAATAATCACTTATGTGCCAACAAGAATTGTCAAAGATATATTGGTACAACCAGACAGTGATGGTAAGAGAGGTCGGTGGTTAGCTAAAATTCAAGAGTTCGATCTAGAAGTAAAACCAACCAAGATAGTCAAAGGTCAGGGCCTAACGAAATTGTTAGAAGAATCAAATTACAAGGCACTCAAGATAAACCACCTGGAATCACATGGATATATACCAGAGATAGAGGAACTTGATGATTAAACCCTTATGGTCCAGATCGAAGATATATTTTCTTCCTCTGATTGGTATCGCAATATTGTTTCATAACTCCTTACCCTTCATTGCCCGAGTGACATGACTCCATCCAAGACAAGAACTTTGAAGTTGCATGCAATTAAATATTGTATTATTTATGGTTAGTTGTACTAGAAGGATCCTCTAGGTTTCTCGTTAAGTTGCTTAATAGAATCTGAAACAGACGACGTCATAAATTAATTTCATGAAGGAGTGTGTGGAGGACACCATGCCTAGAGGAACACAACATACAATATTTTAAGAGTTGGGTATTATTGGCCAAAGTTATTTACTGATGCAAATGCCAAGCTTAGAGCCTATAGATCTTGTCAACTGTTCTTTGGTAAGCAAAATCTCCCCACACTACCTTTAGTCTCAGTCAAAATAGAAGCTCCCTTTCAACAATGGGGTATAGATTTCATCGGAGAAATCCACCCACGATGAAGCGCACAACATAAATGGATTTTAACCGCCACTGATTACTTCATGAAATGGGTCGAAGCCATTCCAACTCAGAATGCTACAAATTCAGTGGTAATAAATTTCTTAGAAGAGAACATCCTATTGAGATTTCAGTGTTCTCGAAAAATAGTCACAGACAAAGCCCAAGTTTTCAAATCTATGGCAATGGTAAATTTTTGTCAAAAATATAACATTGTGCTAGGACATTCTACAGCCTATTATCCTCAGGGAAATGGGTTGGCAGAATCATCCAACAAGAGCCTAATGAATATAATCAAAAAAGCGTTGATGGAAAATAAGAAGGCTTGGCACGTTCACCTGAAGTATGCCTTATGGGAGAACCAAATCAGCACCAAGAAATCAATAGGTATGTCCCCTTTTCAAATGGTTTATGGTATTGGCATTGTCCTTCCTATCAATCTCTCTTTTCCTGTGATGAAGCTGTGGAAATACACAAAAGAGGATCCAAATGATGTTACGAGGAGGATAAACCAAATAATCGAAGTCTAGCAAAGCAGGGCCGAAGTAGATGACAAACTTCAAAAGTACCAAGATAATATGAAATCCCTCTTCGATAAAAAAATCTAAAGATAGGGAGTTTCTTCCTCGGGATCTATTTTTAAAATGGGATGCTAGAAAAGAAGATGCGGAAAAACACGGCAAGTTTGACCACCTTTGGTTCGGACCATTCAGGATTGCAACTGTAGAGGGAAAAAATTCCTTCCTACTGGAAAATCTCGATGGAAAAACTTTTGATGCCCCTATCAATGGGCGTTATCTAAAACATTTTATGTAATAATCATGTTTCACATTACCATTGTATATACCGGTTTCAGTTTTCTGTTTCAATTTGCAATTTCATTTTCTTTCATAGATTATCTAAATTTTACTTTTTCGTTGTAAATAAACCAAGTCTTATTCGATATTATAAAAGCAAAATGTAAAATATATGTACTGCATATCATTTATATTCTGCAGAATTTTCTAACTTTTCCTATCTTGGTCCCATGCATAACACTTACTATCAGATGAGAAATGAGGAGGTATCAGAATCCAACACTCATTTTTCAAAAACATTTGTTTTCTCTCAAAAAAGGTGATGAATTACTAATTGGTTTGATTGAAAATATGAATGAAATCCGAGGTATGAACTTCTATACTTATTGTTCAAGCTAAAATCCTAAAAGAAATCTTATCGGATATCAATGAGGTTCTACTCATGTAAATATAGTCACCTGATCAAGGATCAGAAAAGTATAAATCTATAGATTAATTATGAAGCCTTATCCAAATTAAATGAAAATAAAACAAAAACAAAATAAAAAGAAAAGAAAATAAGAATAAAAAAGGGCTTAAAAAAGAGAAGCTTGGTAATCAAGAAGTGAACTTGTGCGGAAATGAGATTCTTTTACGTCAGACCCTATGAGTCCTTGTTCTGTTTCACTTTTACTATCTTCAAGCTTTTACTCTATTATGATTTTCACTACCTCTCCTTAAGTCTTCATAGAAAGAAAGAATTCCGCCTTGACTCTAAAAACTTAAAAACATGTCTTCAAAACAATATTAGGCGAAAATCTTTATGTTCCTCTGATTTTAACTAAAAGAAAGTATGTCTAGGTTAATCCTGATAACTTTAGCTCTTCTAACATATTTTAACTGATTAGTTCGTTCAACGAAAAATCCCTAGAAAATAAAAATTCCCCATAAAAGCTTCCCTATAGGAAAAGATGTATTGAAGATCAAGAGAGATTTAGTTCAGAGTACAATCAAAAAATTGTTGGCAAACCTTCACTGTAAAATTTTAAGAAGATAGCATCCCTCGTATGATACATACAAATTGATTTCCCCTTCTTCAAGAATATAAAAAATATAAGACTGATGGTGAAAGGAAATTCATAAAATGATTTCCCCCATCTAGTCCAAGACAAATGGTGAAAGGCAATTTGTAATTCGTTTGCCCCCATTTTTTCCAAAAGAGATGATCAAAGGAAATTCATGTAATGATTTCCCTCATCTCAATAAAATGCAAAAGTTCTAATTGAAGTGGTGAAAGGAAATTCAATGGGAGATGTAGATTACTTCATCAGGGTATTGAACAGGATCACTGGCAGTGAAGCAACATCTATGATATCTGTAAGGTTGTCCTACATGTATATAAGATACTCTGGTATCTAGTTTTCTTTTTAGTAATATTTACATTCTAAACCGACAAGGGATTCCCTAAATAAATTGTTAAAATTACTTAAGCCTTGATACGAACGAAATCGACCAAAGTTTGATATTTTAGTTAAAGTTGTTTTGATTATCTTAAGCAAAGACAAACTTAGTTTTAGGAAAAGGAAATTATTAATAGCCTAACTTGAGATCGATAATTAAATGTGTTTTGAAGGTTTTCTGAGATTCGGTTGAAGTTCATTTTTTCTCTGTATAATTATTTCCCAAAGGTGTTTCCCGGATATGTAAAAATGACTCCATTTACCCAATAGAGGCACTTGGTCTACTATTCTTCCATGCCTCACAGGGAGATGCGATCCCTAGATGGAGCCTATGTTGGAACATATATAATCCTAAACTTTTAGCTTTACATCCTCCACTTCATGAAAATTTAATATTTCCCAAAGTGGTAATTTAAATCAAATTCATTTCTGGTTAATTGGTAATAAGGCACATATGATATCCGTCATTGATGAAGTTTCCCCGTTTGGTCCAACGATCCTATTTTTCCCAAAGTTTTGGAGCCACTTGATTTTTAAAGAGTCGAATAACTAAAGGTCGATCCAGAGCTTCGCGCTTCGGGAATTTTGAGAAGTCTTAACGATAAAGGACACAAAACCCAAAAGTGTTCATTCCTCACTTTTCATAAACCTTTAAAGGAAACGAGACATAGTACACATGTACCTTTTGATTCTTCCCTGGGTTGACTCGTGGCATCCATTTCTAAAATTTGCATTGGAAGATTCATATGATTCTAAGTAACACGTGGCACCCCCGTGTTCTCGACAAGTCATCTAGAATGATGTCATCTTCGACACGTCACTTCGGGAGATGACATGAACAAAGAGCTAATGCGAAAATCCACGAAGCACTAAAATGTCGAAGTATTAAATTTTAATTAATTAGGTTAATCTCAGTCAAAGGATAATTAACATCTTCGCACTTCGGGGTTCAGACGTTTACCCTTCATCATATCCTAAAATATCTGAAGTTTGAATTTCTGAAGCACTTGAACTTAAATATGATTAATTAAAACTTAAAAGCGATTATTGAATAATTAATCATTTTGCATTTCAGGTTTCGGGGATTTCTTCTTGAGCTACATTTAAAAATGACGAAGTCCGAATTTTCGAAGAACTTTAATTTAAATATGATTAATTAATATTTTAAAAGATATTATCTCGTAATTAACCTTTCGTAGATTCGCAATTCGGGAAATTTCAACTCTGTTTCATCCAAAACTATCGAACATGAACCGTCGAATATTAATGGCATTTATCACAAATCAATGGTAATGATTTTTAGCATAGATTGTGGATCGCCAGGTACACGTTCCCATTAAAGTTAATAAATTTGTCATCAGTAAAGGTATACTCAAATCAATGCACCTCATGTGAATAAAAATACTTGATTTTGAATTTCATTTTCATCTTCCACAAAGTAGTAAGTTTTATCTGATTGAGAAGCTCACGCAATTCCTCTGCAACAAGTATCCTCATTTTGTTCTCTCGATATCATGGAACCATGGAAGATTATGAAGAAGACTGATGCAGTTGGTGAAGGTTCAAATCCCAATGTGGACATTCTGTCAAACACTATGCCATGCACTATAGACTCTGTTAAATCTTGGACACAAGTGTTCGAGATTCTGGAACATCAGGTTATAAATTGCCCAGAATATTTTGGCAATGAAGTGGATGATACTCACGGAGCCAAACTCAGATATATAGCACAGTCCAAGCTACACAACATAGTTGTGCGACCAAGACTCATGTTGTATAATGACATGATAAGTTGGGCCCTGAAAAATTTCAACATCCAAACCAGGAGAATTTTCAAATATCAAAAGGTTGTTGTTGGGTCTTTTCAACCAGAACACCTCCAAGTAATGTATAATCTATGTCTCGATCCTAAACATAATTACAATGTTGCATTCATGCTGGATTTTGAGCAACATGAATGCATACAGTATGACAAGAGTTATCCTAATATAATCAAGTCCTAGTGGGGACACCCAGAGAAGTTCAGGGTCGACGCGCATGGCATGTATGCCACAACGTCGTTGGATACTCACATGATTTATTTAGCCATAATTCTCTGTAGACTATTTGGGAAGAAGAGTCCTACTCATTTCCCAGTGGCATGGGTGTCGATCATGCATGAGATGGCCAAGGGATATTCTTTTAATTGGGCCAAAATTTTATGAGACAACTTGTCTAAAGAAATTATTGAATACAAATTGGCGAAGTCAAAGTGGTAGCCCGCTCCTTTCTATATGTCTGGGTATATCATTGATGTTATTTTCTTCATAACCCCTTTCCCACCGATGAATTTTAGTTGGACCCCGACCAACACATAACCTATTCACTTCTATCACTTCAAGTTGTGGGAAGACAAGGCCAATTATTTATTCTATGAAATCTGCCACCATGTAGTGGTGCTCGTTCATATGGATTTATATGGTTTCCCACCCCCTCAAATTTCAGACAGAATCATGGGAAATCTGGGAAAAATAACATATTGGTTCATCGAAGAAAACTTCTCTTACATCAAGTTTTCGGATGCTCAATCCCTCCCCACGCTCTCCTAAGATTTTTACTAGAGCAGCTAGTATGTCAAGAAGTATCTTATCAAACAGTAACAGGGGGCATCAGCAAGGAGATGAAAGCATCCCAAAAAAAGGTATGGCCTACCTTCCCTCTCCAGGTTGGTATGTTTTCACTGTTAGACTTCGATCTCTCTAAAGTGGAGGTCACAACTTTGGAGGATGTCAATTTGGTTGAAATCTAATTTAAAAGGCATGACCCACACAAAATCGTGGAAAACCACCTGGCCCAATATAACCTGAAGAGATATGTGCA
>CBVK0100262823.1:0-10060 GCA_900067695.1 Picea abies
ATATATAGGAGACTAGGAGGTATAATTATAACTAATGGCCTAAAGATGACATAAATAAAATAACAATACTAATATAATATGCCCCAATTAAGGGGCAATGAGCCAATATTAGGGCTTAACAACAAATGTACGAAAATGGAATAAAATGGAGATGAGGCAACTCGGCTTCACAATCTCGATCTACAATAGGAGCGAGTCTTCAAACAGGCTCTGATACCATGTTTGGCGACACATGTATTCCAACAAAGGATGAAAACCTTCAGTAACCACTCAAAAAAATATATCAAATATCAACACATCGATGTTTTGACGTGGTAAAACCCCTACGGGGAAACATCCATGGCTCTAGCCAACACAACCACTTGGATTAGTTTATTAATGCAAAAGAAAACGATTACAAAGATATTTTACAAGAGAGTTTCTCACAATAGATCATTGAAAAATGACCCTCCATTCTTTTTAAATAGAAATCATGGACCAATCAGGTGTTAATCCACATATCAATGGCTGTTAAGATCGATGAGAATATGAACCTTCGGATCACTCTATGTCAAGAACATATCATGATCGTCGTATTTTCTAACCACAAATGCATACTAAAGAAACACACTTTTATATAACGACACATTAGACCAAGTAGATATTAATTAACTCCTAAGTGCCTAAATATCCTAACATCGACATATATCCAAATCCCAAAGGATTTGTGTCCGCTAGAAGCAATTGTTTGTCTCCTTTAGATGAATTATTTTGATGAGAAATTTCATTTCATATTAAAGGATAAGAAGACCACCAGTTTGGCACAAGACAAAGAGTATAGTGCAGAGATTGAAGAAAATATTCTTGAATCAAAGGTTGACCCTTTTCAATATCCTCATGTCAAGACAGAGACAAAGAACAAAGCTCCCAGTAGCAGTGCGCCATATCTAATTTCTCTCTTGACTCAAAATATAGACCAAATGAGTACTTAGTTCATCAAAGATTAGAATAATATCATGGGCCAATTGACCACTTTGGAAAGAAATCAGTTTTCCCCCAGACCTAAATTTAATAGACAATAGAGGGACGCCACAAGTTGGAAGCCAAAGCCTCAAAAAGAGGCAAAAGATCCTGACACATTGAACCCGGTTGGAATGGTCAACAAAAAAGAAGAACCATGGTGTTCTCCATGTCAAGAATCTCATCGAGAGGATGAATGTCCCAAACGTGATGAAGACTCTTATGATAGTATAAACTTCATGGACATGATTTATAACTTCCTAGAAGAATATATTACTCAAGAACAAATTGATGAAGTCAGAAAAAGATGAGCTAGAGAAGGACGACCTCGAGTGTTAAATAATTTAACAGAGGATCAGAGGAAGGAATTAAGAAAACAAACAATTTTAGACATACACAAGAAGAAACAAGGCTTCATCTCCTCCATTACAACCTTCCACTCCACTTTAGACAGAGGTGGAAGTTCATCTTCCATCTACAAAGAAGTTGGTCCCACCACCTCCACCTCCAGCCCATGAATTGCTTCCAAAACCAACTTCAACAAAAGAGGAGATTCAGTTGAACATATATGTGCTAGCCATGTTTGGAAAGCTAAATATGATGACCCCTATGACAAAGATGTGAAAGATTCCCTCTGTAAGGAAATAATTCTTTAAGTTATTAAAATTACCAACCGAGAAGGAGGATCCTCCCATCATTTTGAATACCATCTATCTTGACTGACAATGGGATAGTAAACCTCCCTTCTATCTATCTTTAGGGGTAAATGGTGTCCACTTGATTAATTGTATGATGGACTCTAGGGCCTCAAAAAATGTAATTTCCTTAAAGGTGATGGAACAACTCGATTTGAAGACAACCTTAACATACAAGAATGCATATGCTATTGATTTCAATAAAATCAAGGTTTACAGGCTTGTGGAAGACACTAAAGTCTATTTGTTGGATTTTCCTCATATCAACCTCATTATGAACATAGTCATGATTGACATTCCAAACGCTTGGGGAATTATTTTATCAAGAAGTTGGCCCACAACTCTAGGGGGTTTTCTTAGTATGGATCTCACCCACGCACATATTCCCATGGAGGATGGTACTTTTGAGATTCTATATAGTTGGGAGAGGGTTGGGAAGAATGTGATGGATTCCAATAGTCTTGATTACACTAGTGAGTGTGACTTTGATGTACCTCCCTAAATTATTGAGTATGATCCATGGGACCTAATTTTTGTGTAGGAAGATTGCATAGATACACTACTCCCAAGGATGAATGAATACAAGGAGAAGCTTGCGAAGTTACAAGGGAAATATCCAAGGTCTATTAAAATATTAAAGAAAGAAGATCAAGAATGTATGAAAGATATTAAAGATGCATTCAACACAGAACCTCCTTCCTATATTTACATCAAGGATATATCTTACATCAAATACAATGAAGGAAGTCTTGCAGTCATGTGGGATAAGAGGAAGGGAAAGCCTAAATATGATCAAAAGGATGAAAACTCTTGGCTTGGACCTTATATCATCAAGAAGGAGTTCGAGAAAAAAAAATACTACCTGAAAACCTTAGACGGGAGAAAGATTCCATTACCATTACATGGGCATATTCTCTGACCCTACATTCAAGGAACTTGACTTTTTCAGGCCCCAGGTAAGTAGGTAGGTCATCTTGCTTCCTGAAATTTGCATATTTATTGCTCATAGTAGCTTAGCCAGATTACATGTTTTATTTTTCTCTACTTGCATATTGCTTTCATCATATTACATATTTAGTTTAGAAATTTTTGAAAAAATGCTAAAAAATTCTTTTATATGTTAGTTGTCAATTTTGAAGTTTTTATTTTATTTTCGATGTATATGGACAAAGGGTGAATTAGCCACCCTTTATTTTTCAGTTTTATGTTTCAGTGTAGGAACAAGGTCGACCAGGAGATGTTGAGGTTCTCTACACTCTACATTGATTACATGTCCCCGAGTAGGAGCCATATGTTATCCTTGATTTCTAGGGATAACTAAGGAGATTATGTCTCGAGACCCTCAAGTTGCAGACATGGAGTATTGGAAGACTGATGGCTTACAACGTCTAATTGCACAAACATAGGTCCACTACACCACCACATATCTCAGGTTCATCATGATGGTATCCACCACATTAGATTGCTTCTGAAAGACGACGATTCTTGCTCCATGAGGTACAAGTCATGTATTTTGGTAAGTGCCACTTTAATATTTAAGGTATTTGGGTATGTTGCATTTAAGTATTTTTTTTATTATAGAATGTTTGCTTGGAATTTATTCTCTTTTCCCTATTTCACCTTGGTGGTTGACATTGCACCCTAGTAAGTGGTCACCCTTAGGGATGGGTTTGCTACTGGGAGGTCTCCTTGACAAGTCATCGTGCCACTTCTGATCATACTTATCATTTTTCATCACTTCACCCCATGTTCGTATCCTTATATTTTGGGATTTTTGGGTGTTTTGACTGAAGAAGTGATTGTATCTCATTTCATGGGAAGAAGGGGATGAAGGCCTAAAGGTTTGTAGTTGGAAAAAGATAAAATCCAATCATAAACCTTCTAGATGTTCGCCCAGGGATCTCAAGGACAATGAAACGTCTCTCATAAGAAACTGATGGAACCCATGAAAAATATCAATATAAAAATTCCAACCAAGGTAAAGCATGTGTGAGAAATGTTTTTCATGCTTAGGTAGAAGCCCCACACATTGTATTCAACTTGAGGAAGCATAATGTGATCAGGGTAGAGTCAAGGTGGGAAATATTTTTCATTCTTAGGTAGAAATACCACCTTGGCTTCAACTCGGAAAAATATAAAAAGAAAAAAAAATGCATTAAATGGGCTTGGAAAAAGGATGCATTGGAAACTAAGGAGCAACACACCCTCTACAAAGGAACCCATAAATGAGACAATACAAACCATTGTATGTCATGAACCCCATGCCCAAAATTCTTAACCCCCCATCCACTTCATCTTTTCCACATGAATTAGAGATGTCTCCACCTAGGAAACACTCCTTGACTCAATGGATGATTCACCCAATAGGTCACCTTGTCAACCCTCTCATACCTAAACTTGGAAAATTGCATAGGGTCTTTGAGCACCTGTTTAATTTGATGAGGTAGTTTTTGATGTACATTCTTGAATGAATCTTATATTAAATGTGATTTTACTTTCCATGATGTTTTTACTTTAGATCCTTAGAGGATGCACTTGTTTGTCTTTGCAAGACCTTGACTAGAGGACGATTTGGAGGAACACGCCCAACTTAGGCCTTCATTGGGAAAATAATCCCACATGTTGGATACCATAGCCTACACACCAGATGATGATTATATTCTTTGGAAGCTTGAGAGATACCTTAGAGGACCTCTCCTATCCCTTCAACACCCCAATGATTTTCCTTTGGAATCTAGAGCGCTACATCTTGGGGCTTGACATCTTGTTGGGGATAGGGTTTGGTGGTGGTGGTGTTGACTTGATTGACACTTGGAAATTTTTGATGAGGACAATTCTTATATTGATGGAGAATACCCTAACACACAAGGAGGAGGCCTTTGGAGGCCCAACATTTCATCCCCAATCTCAAGGACTTGCTCTATAAGGACCTAAATTAATTAAGCCTAATAAAATTCATAAATTTAAACATTAAGATTATTCAGCATAAGCAATAAGCAATTTCATTCAGCATATAAGCAACATAAATTTAAATTTATGAACAAAAATCTAATACATTACATAACAACCACATAACCCAACAAATTCATACATAAAAATACCTCTGTCTGATGCTAAATTACTGCTCTGTGGTTGTCCTCTCTGCTTCTCTGTCCAAACTCTGCCTGATGCTCTGACCAAACCTTGCCCAAAACCGACTAACCACCCAACCAACTAGGAGCAACCTATCTGGCTCCCTAGCTCCAGGATTCCATGAAGATTCCTGGCCCCCGAGCCCAAAACTCCCAGCAACCTGATGCCCCTTGCCACAGTTCACCCAACCCCTAAAACCAAAAAGTATCCCACGGAAAATACAGTCCTCTCTACAATAATTCTCTTCTCCCAAATTTTCATAATCCATTCCTGAAGGCCTCTGCCCAGTCATATCCCCCTCCATTCACCGACTCCTACCCTCCTTTAATGCCACCCACCTTATCCTTCCATTTATTACCTTTTCCTTCCATTTATCACCTTATCCCTCCACTCAATGCTTCATCCCCCTACATACGTAAAGTTTTATAATAAATAAAATAAAAATTATTAAGCTCTTAATTCATAACCCTAACCTTTAATGAGTTAATTAATTAATTAATTAATCAACAGATATAAACAATTAATAAATAAATAAATAATTAATATTATTAATAAATAATCATTGTTTAACTAAAATATATTAGGACAATTAATTATTTAATTAACTCTACTTGATAAACCCTATTTAACTATTTAACTAGGGTTGTTACATACACCCACCCTTCAGGAAACTTCGTCCCGAAGTTAAGGTATTTTATGATACAAGGGAAAAGACACATGGTTCACACATTCATAACGATTAACCAACATTATTAGTAAGTAAGCCAAGAAAACTCATACATACCAGTGTATAGGTACAAGAAATGCATGTGTAGCTAGTACATACAAGTCTCGTGCATGTACTAATAATCAATAACTATCACCCTTATAGTAATTTATGTATGCATCCAATCCAATCAACAAGATTATTCTTTTTTATAAAAGACAATAAACCAATCCAATGTTTGCGAAATCCTTTAATTACAATTATCTAGTTCAACAATTTTATTTAGACAACTATGGTTTAGTTCGTAATTATGAATATTCATATATACACATTTTCTTTTTAGAAGGAAAAACAATAAATTCCACCATAAGACAAATCTCCATACACTCTCAACTATTTCTACTCATCCTTCCTCCCTAACTTACTTCCATCTTCATTCCTATCCTTCCTCTGCTGGACTATCTTGGAGCGTCAACTATATTGACCTAACTCCAAATAGAACCCGCAAGCAGAAGTGTCACTATCTCGACCAAGCTTCCCCAGCAGGCAACTGACAGTCATCATCACATGTTTAGGGGAGCGTGAGCTAACACTGTCCTCCCATGACTTTAGGTTTCAGAGGATACACGGTGGGAAATGCCTCCACCCCTCCTAATAGGACTAGGGTCCACACCCTACAATGGAATATACAATGGCAACGTGTTGCTGGGAGTTTTGTCATCGTTTATTCAGTTTTTGGCAGTCTCATCATCTGAAATCCTACACTGGTCCACATATCATAGCAATGCATCCAAACCAATATAATTTCACATACAAATATTCATACCATAATGTTTCTCGGCTAGTGGTCATGACATCCACTTTCATCATCATTATCCCTTGGCTATTTCATAGCCCATAACCTACAGATTAGTCTATAACACAAACTCATACATTTCTATGCATTATCATCATGTAATTGCCTACAACCATCATTTCAATTCGGTATCCGTGTACCAACAACTTAACATCAAAGTTTTCAAGTTAGAAATAGATCTCATAATATCCCATAATTCAATTTCGACACCCATTCATAAAATTATTTTTTACCAAATAGATTGCATCATATCCAACATCATTCTAATAGCATTTAAACATAGGATTCTCATTCACACAATATATCGCATCATATCCATCATCATCAATAATATTTAAACATTCATAAATTTTACATTCTCACAATATATCACATCATATCCATCATTATCCAAATATATTTAAACATTCATAAAGGTTCATACATCTTAAAAGTTTAAGCGTATCATTTAACAGTTTCACTGTGAATAGAAAAAAAAATATGTAGGCCTCAAGTAATCCTGGCTGTCTAAGTCAAAAGGTGGTGCTACATACACCCAACCTTCGAGAAACATATTCTCGAGGTGGTCAAAAAAGTGAGGGATAGTCTCGTCGTAATGTCTCGGCGTCTTCCCAAGTAGCAGATCCTGGACTATACTTGTCCCATTGGACCTTAACTTGGTCTACCAGACGATTCCAGAGTTGTCGAAATCTATGGTCCAATATGCGTAACGGTTCTACCATGAGAGTTCCCACATCCGATACCTGCAATTCCTTCCAATTTAGTTTATGTGATTCATCAACAACATAATGACGTAAAACAGATACATGAAAAACGTTATGAGTTTTATGCAGGTGGGGTGGCAGTACGAGACGATAGGCAACGGGTCCAATTTTCTCTTGGATTCTGAACGGTCCTATAAATTGAGGTGACAACTTTGTCCCCTTCCTGAATCGTATGGTACTCTTATTAGGCCTGATATGAATGAAAACATGGTCTCCCACTTCATAACTTCGGTCGGTCCTGTGTGTAACCGCATAACTTTTTTGCCTATCCTGTGCTTCCTTTAGTCTCTGCCTAATTTGAATCACCTGTTCTTCCATCTCTTGAATCAATTATGGCCCAACTGTTACTCGGTCTTCTAATCTTTCCCAACTCAATGGTGTTCTGCATGGCCTTCCATACAAAGCTTCGTAGGGTGGCATTCCGATGGAGCTATGCAAACTGTTATTGTAGGCAAACTCTACCAAAGGTAGGTACTTCTCCCACTGGGTTTGATTATCCATGACATACATCCTAAGCATGTATTCCATGACTTTATTTACCCTCTTGGTTTGCCCATCTATTTCAGGATGATAAGCTATGCTTAAGTTCAACTGAGTCCCCAATGCTGACTGCAAACTTGTCCAAAACCTAGAAGTGAATCTGGAGTCCCTATCTGAAATGATCTTCTTAGGTATCCCATGCAAATGGATAACCTCACTTACAAACACACCTGCCACATGAGTGACATCATAAGTGTCTCTAACTGGAATAAAATGAGCACTCTTGGTTAACTTATCCACTATAACAAGAATGGCATTGTGTCTATGAGATGTGAGCGACAACTCCACAACAAAATCCATAGAGATGACTTCCCACTTGGACATAGGAACATCATCTGGTTGTAGGAGGCCTGCTGGGTGATGGTGGTTGGCTTTCACTTGTCGACACTCTAGGCACTTGGCGATGAAATGAACTACATCACGCTTCATGCCTACCCAGAAGAAGAGCTTCCTCATGTCTGCGTACATCTTCTTCACACCCGGATGAGCACAATAAAGTTCTCTATGGGATTCCTTCAGTATGATGCTTCCAATATCCCCATCTTCAGGGATGTACATCCTTCCCTAGTATCTCAATAGTCCATCTGCTTCCAGAATATATCCTTCATACTTTGGATCTAACTTCCTCCCATTCTGGAGGTTGGAAGTAACCTTTAAATACCAACTGTCTCCTTGGAGTTGCGTCAACACATGGTCCCTCAGATTGACTTTTAAGGGTACCAAGGAGAAGACATGTGGTCTCCTACTCAAGGAATCTGCGACGACATTTTCCTTTCCTTTGATGTACGAAATACCAAAATCGTACTCACTCATAAACTCACTCCATTGCCTTTGCCTAGCATTCAGATCCCTTTGAGTGAAGAGATGTTTTATACTTTGATGGTCTGTTTTGAGCTCAAAGTTTCACCCCACAAGATAGTGCCTCCAAAGTTTTAGAGCTAGCATTACAACTGCCAACTCTAAATCATGAGTAGCATAAAGCTCTTCGTGTTTCTTCAACTTCCTTGATGCATAAGCTATCACTCCTCCATCCTGCATTAGCATGGCCCCCAACCCTTTCTTTGAGGAATCTGTGCAGATTGTGAAGTCCTTTTCCATATTTGGCACTCGTAGAATTGGTGCACTAGTTAGTAACCTCTTAAGCTCAATGAATGCACTATCACATTTTTCTATCCATTCATACTTGACCCCCTTGCAATGCAAAGTGGTGATGGGTTTCGCTATTTTGGAGAATCCTTCCACAAATCTCTGATAATAACCTGCTAGTCCCATGAAGCTTCTAACCTCATGGGCATTTTTCGGCACTGACCACTCCATAATGGCCTTTACCTTCTCTGGGTCCACAGAGATTCCTTCTTCGGAAATGATATGAACTAAATAGTGGATCTCTTTCTGAAAGAAGGAACACTTAGACAAATTCCCATACAATTTGTTCTCTCTAAGACAAGACAACACCACTCGTAAGTGTTCCTCATGTTCTCTTTCATTTTTGGAATAGATGAGGATGTCATCTAGAAAGACTTGTACAAAACGGTCTAAGTACTTCCGGAATATGCCGTTCATGAGGCTCATGAATACTGCTGGCTCATTGGTTAATCCAAAAGGTACTACGACAAACTCGTAATGCCCAAACCGAGTTCGAAAGATAGTTTTTGGGATATCGCCTTCCTTAATCCTTAACTGATGATACCCTGATCGCAAATCGATATTTGAGAATATCGCTGCTCCTTTCATATGATCGAAGAGGTCATCTATTCACGACATTTGGTACCTATTTTTCAATATAGCATGGTTCAAGTCCCTGTAATCTATACACATTCGTAAGGATCCATCCTTCTTCTTTACAAAAATTATTGGTGCACCCCAAGGTGAGACACTTGGACTTATTAGCCCTAAGTCCAGTAACTCTTTCAATTGCATTTGCAACTCACAAAGTTCCGGCGTTGTCATCCGATACAGAGTCTTGGAAATTGGTTCTGTACCAGGTTTTAGCTCAATAGTAAAATCAAGCTCCCTCTCAGGAGGTAACCCTGGTAACTCGTTCGGGAAAACATCCTTAAATTCTGACAATACTGGGTACTGATCCAAGGAGGGTCCCTTCCTTTCATTCACTGCTTCCACTACATATAGTTGACACCCTTGCCTCAAGCATCGCTTAACCTTCATATTTGAGATAAATCGTAATGACACCTTTCTCCATACACCCTGGATCTCCATTGGCCTTCCTTCGTCATCTACATAGAGCACCCTTTTTGCAAAATAATCTACCAAAGCTCGATGATCTTCTAACCAATCCATTCCAATGATTAGGTCGTACACCTCGAGAGAAGTGATGTATACCTTCAACTTGGTAGTACACACTCCCAGG
>CBVK0100262840.1:0-15636 GCA_900067695.1 Picea abies
TGTGGTCCTAACATCCCCCCCAACTAAAGGTGTTGCATGTCCTCAGGCAACTCACTCTGAATCAGAGTCTGGATACCGACTCTGAGCATGTAAGTTACTCAAGCAGTAACTTTGGGAGGTACTATCCGTTGGCATTCTGAACCCTTGGACCTGCTGTAATCTTTGCCATGCTGCTGTTTCTGCCTTCTGAGGCAGCTTATAATTGACTTGATACCTTTCTATTGGCAACCAGAGGATGGGAAAATAGAACCGATACCCTATCCAGTTTTCAGCACAATGTCTGACACACTGGATGTAGTTGGGTATCCTAGAAATTTCTACTTCTAGGTTGGCAGGACCAAAAGGATTGTGCTGTTGTCTCTTCTCTGTGGATTGCTGCCAAAACAGGTTATTGGCCTGTAGGGCAGGAATCTCTATGGAGCTGATGATGTGCTGACAATCTTGGAGCACTTCTGATTGTAGCTGCTGAACATGTTCAGTCACCCTTGGTTGTTTTAAGAACTCATAATATTCTGTGATGAAGGTGGCTGCCCTTTGTGGTTCTGGTCTAATCTAGAGGAGGCAATTATCTTCATTGTGCTTAGCAGCCAAAAAGTCATCTCACCACAAAATCTGATTACAGAGAAATGAAGTAAATGCTCGAATTTGAACATCCCCAACAAGGGGATTTATGTTGAGCAGTCTGTTTTCTGGAATGGCCTCATTATGGAAGTATGCCTCACAAAGGAGGTGTTGATCCCTGGTAGAGGCTGCTACAAAAGTATTGACAAAATCTGCTGGTTGTATTACTCCATGGGATTTACCTTCTATAATGGATTTAATCTGAAACCATGTGAGTCTCTCCATAAGGAATAAGGAGTAGTTACAAGATGGATTTCTTGTAGCCAGTAGCTTCTGTACCAAATCAAATACGAGGACCAATCTGCCTTTCAATTCTTTGTTCTTCTTCTTAAGCTCACGAGATTCCTGGCGTGTCTGGTCCAATGCTTCCCAATTTGAGAAAGTATGATTGATCCAGATTTTCCTGTGCACTTGCAGGTTTTTGGCCTGTGTTTCAGCATACTCTTTCTTCCATTTTTGTATTTCTGCATGCTCATCCCATAGCTGAGTCTGTGTTTCAGCGTTGGAAGTAGTGGGATGAGGTAAGGTTTGATTAGATTGTTCCCTGGAAGTGGAGAGATTGGTCTGGTTGGGAGGTGTAAATTCCTCCATGGGCATTGTTTGCACATCCTTGTTGACAACAGTAGGGGATTCTTTTTCTGCAATGCAGTATTCAGTCTTGAGCCTGGGAGGGCCTGTTGGTTCTTGTGTTGCAGCAGGTTCAGTCTTAAGCCTGCTAGGGCCTGCTGGTTCTTGTGTTGCAGCAGGTTCAATTTTGAGCTTGGTAGGGCCTACTGGTTCTTGTGTTGCAACAGGTTCTTCCTTGGCTACAAAAGGTGAAGGAATAGGGGCTGCTCCTGTCACTGGGACTTGAATAACCTTATAGCCTTCCTGATGGTAGATATCTCCACGTTGACAACACATATATTCTTTGCACAAGCTTTCTGTAGTTTGTTCTGACAAGGTTGCTATACAGCTTAAGGTGTATGAAGTGAGTTCCTTTTCATATGCTTCCTTTTCCTTGGCTAGTTCCTGCTTATATGCTTCCAGTTCTGATTTTAAAAACTTGTTTTCCTGCAAGACAAATTCCATTGTTGCTTTTGGTTGTTGGGGAGGGGCAGCAGGAATGGTAGTTGCTGCTTGTGTTTCAGCTTCTTGGTGAAGGAAAAGTAAATTTGTAGCACCCTCAACCTCTAATTCCTATATATCAATTTCAATATCAGTGGTTGGTTCTTGTGTTTCAGCCACTGAATGGGTAGCTGGTTTTTCAGCCACTTTGCTTGAGGAGGGTGGTGTTGCAGCATCCTGGGCCTGTGATTCCTGTAATTCAATTTCAATATCAATGGCTGGTTCTTGTGTTTCAGCCACTGGTTGGGTAGTTGGTTCTTGTGTTTTAGCTACTTTATTTGAAACAAATGATGTCTGGGCATTTGGTTCCTGTAACTCAATTTCAATGTCAGCGGTTGGTTCTTGTGTTTCAGCTATGGCTGGTTCTTGTGTTTCAGCCACTGAGTGGGTAGCTGGTTGTTGTGTTTTAGCTACTTTATGGCAGATGATGTTACAGTATCTCTGGCATCTGGTTCTTGTGTTGCAGTGCCTGTGGTTGGAATAGGCAAAGATCTCGGGATTGGGGAGGTTGGAGGTGTACCGGGTATCAGTCGAATTGGTGGGGAATCTAGGGTAGTGGCCATAAAGGGTGGCCTTTTTGAGCTTCTTGTTTTCTTTTTCCATAAGAAGGGTGGAAAGAGGGGAGTTTGCTTTCATTTTTGGGAAGGTCATTCTTCAATGATGGGGCAGGAGGGATTATCTGGTTCAGAGTCATCACTTAAAATATGCAGGGTGGGAGTGGATGACTCTGGTGCGGTATGCGGCGGATTTGGTATGGTAGGGGGACTGGTTGGTTGTGTGGGCGAATTATGGGGTACTTCAGGGGAGTCTGGGTGGTTCTGCAGTTGCTGCTCTTGAGGATTTTCAGGGACTTCGACAGCTGGTTCAGGGTTTATGGGTGGGTCGTTTAATGGACGGTTCTGTTGGGCAAAACCCCTGTGGATGAGTAATTGAACAAGACGGTGGTGGGTAAGTGACAGGGTTGGATCTTTGGCCTTTCTACAGTAATGTGCCATATTTTTCAAACAACCCAACAAATAATAGGGAATATTGACCTGTCTGTTATGCCTTAAATGAGAAAGCAGGAGGAAGTCATGTTGATAAACTACCTGATAATGGCCTTCGCAGGTCAGGTAGTGCTTGATGAATCTGGTGACCTCCGGCCATGGGGGTGGCAATGAGCTGAGCTGAACGCCCCTGCCTTTCAATTCGATTCATTCCCTAGGCAGGAAGAAATTCTGCTGAACATTCCCAATGATGTGTTTTCGGCTGAACTTGCGAGTGCCATCAGTTGGGAGGCCTGAAACTTCTGCTATGTCTTCTTCGGTTACTGATATTTGGACCCCTTCGACGACAGAATGGTCCTCCTGAAGATTTCGGGTGAACTGTAGAACTTGTTGTTCATTATATCCTTGAAGTCTGCGGAAGTAATTGAGCCACCTTGCCTACTTGAAGATTTGATACGCTGCTGGATAGTGTTCCAACAGCGCTGTGGTGGTGGGCTCATTTCGTATGACAGATCCTCCCATGGCTACCAACTTGGTGAGATACAACGTCGAGAGTTTGTCTATCAGCTTCTGCAGAGTGAGTTTTTTTGAGCGACATTATGCAAGAATAGTGGTTAAATGCGCGAAAGGGTGGTGAAATCGGGATGGCGATGGTGAAATCGGATGCAATGATGGTATCATGGATTTGATGTGTACTTCCCCTCCCGTCAAGTGTGGTTAGTCATGATTGCACTTGAATAGTCATAATGACTTGGAATATTTCTCATTAACTATAGCCTAACCGAATTGCATAAAATTTACATACCTCGCCTTACCGTTTGATTTTGTTCTGCAAACAATATATCGTGCCTGTCCATGGTAGTTCTGTCATGGCAGAGAATTTTGATCAAATAGATGAATTGTGTCGAGGTTTTGCTGTCTAGGAGGACAAACTATAATCTGAGGGCGTAAAAGCTTGCTGATAGAGAATGGTGAAAGACTGGTCTTTCAGCAATAGAGAAGAACGAAATGATTGTTGTAGATGAAGAACTGCTGAGCAATGGTGTTTCAACATATGAAGAGAGTCAAAAGTGCTGAACGATGGTGTTTCAGCATCGGAAGAAATTAAAAGTGCTGAACAGTGGTGTTTCAGCATCGGGAAAAAAAATGATGATGGGTTGCTGATAATGGTTTTTTAGCAATGGAAGAAAATCAAAAGTGCTGAACAGTGATGTTTCAGCATCGGGAAAAATGATGAAGGGTGGCTGATAATGGTGTTTCAGCAACTGAAAAGAAAAAGGCGAAACAATTGCTGGAAAAAATTGTTTCGTTGATGAATTTGGTGAGGAAATGGCGGACTGGAGTGTTTTGGGAGTGGGAAGAATAAAAAGTGCTAAACAGTGGTGTTTCAGCATCGAGAAATAGTGAAAAGTTGCTGTAATGGTGTTTTAGCAAAAGAAGGGGAAAGGCAAAACAAGTGCTAGACGGAGTTGTTTCGTCGATGAAATATGGTGAGGCAATGGGAAAAAAATGATATGAAGGTTGTCGAGCCGTGATGGGGGAAGAAGGTGTGAGTTTGGTGTTTCAGTAAGGAAAGGGGGCGGGTTGCTGACAGTGGTGTTTTGGCAACAGAAGAAAATCAATAAGTGCGAAACGGTGGTGGTTCAGCATCGGAGGCAAGTCAGGAGTGCTGAATGGTGGTGTTTCAGTGTCGGGGGAAAGTTAAGAGTGCTGAACGGTGGTGTTTCATCATCAGAAGAAAGTCAACAGTGCTGATCAGTGCTGTTTCAACAATAGAGAAAGATTATCTCTTTGAAGTAGGATCATCCTTTCCTTAGTGGCCTGTGCTTCAATCGAGAATCTGCAAAAATCGACTGTAGCATGGTATTTCTTGACAGGGATTGTTAGTAAATAAAATCTAATCTAATATAATTCTAAAGAAAATTAACTTAAGAGAATTAATTGCTATTAGGGGTAGAAACTCCCTCAATGAAGAGGAACTGGGCGTCTGCCATGCATGTGGCCTTAAAATCTTCTTTAGAAATTGGTCGCTGGTACAAACGGAGCCGATGACCATTTACAAGTAACGGGGTTTTGGAGTCATCGATTGTGAGGAGCCTTATTGTTCCATTGGGGAAAACTGTGTCTACTTCATAAGGTCCAAGCCATCTTGTATGCAGTTTCCCTTGAAATTATTTGAACCGGGCATCATATAGTAGGGCCCAATTACCTTTTTGGAATTGCTTGTCTTTGATATGTTTGTCATGCCATTTCGATCTTTTCTGTTGAATTATGGTTGTTTGCTGAATGACATCTATTCTTTTCTCTTCCAGTTCATTAAGCTGCTATAACCTGGCTATTTTTGCATTGGTTAACTCAAGGTTAACAGCTAAAGCAGTCCTTAAGGTTTTTATCTCAAATTCCACAGGAAAGACAACACTCTTTCCATAGACTAATTCATAGGGAGAGAATCCTGTAGTATTTCTCCAGGTAGTTCTGTAGGCCCATAGTGCTTCAGGGAGCCTGTAGGACCAATCCTTCCAACTTTCCTTCACTATTTTTTTGAGAATGGCTTCTATTACTTTTTTTGTGCTTTTCACCTGTCCATTGGCTTGAGGGTGGTATGCTGTAGTCATTCTTTGCTGAATATGATATTTCTCAAGGGTGGCTTTGAACCCATGAGAAGTGAAAGGAGGTCCTCCATCTGTAACTAATTCTCTTGGCATTCCAAATCCGGTGAAGATGTCTTTAAATAAGAAATTTATAACTGCTTCTTCGGTCGCCCTGTGGAGTGCCTTGGCTTCCACCCATTTAGTCATGTAGTCTGTGCAGACCACTATATAAACTTTTTGATTGGATGGAGGGTTGATGGGTCCTATAAAGTCTAAGGCCCATCTTTCAAATGGTTCAAGTACTACCTGGGGGTTTAATGGCATTTCATCTCTATGATTAGGTTGGCCTACTCTTTGGCAGCTATCACAGGCCTAGACATATTTCTTTGCATCTTTGAAGAGTGAGGGCCAATAGTACCCCATCCTTAGAATTTTGTATGCTATTCTCTTAGCAGCAAAATGCCCTCCACAAGGGCCATCATGACAAGCTTTCAATAGGTCATACACCTCATCTTCTCTAATACACCTTCGAATTTCTTGATCAACTCCTGTATGGAAAAGGTACCCGCTTATCCAACTATATCGAGCACTTTGATGGATGATACTTTTCTTCTCCCGGTAGGATAGGTGTGATGGTAACTTCCCTGCAACCAAGTAGTTAGCAATATTTGCATACCAAGGTGAGTGAGCAGAAACTACAAATGGATAATCGTCAGGAAATGAATCATCTACTGGGGTATCATCATCAGGTGTTAATCGAGAAAGGAAATCAGTAACTACATTCTCTTTTTCTGGTCTATCTACAATTGTAATATCAAATTCTTGCAATAAGAGTAGCCATCTGGTGACTCTAGCATTTGTGATAGGTTTATTCATTAAGTACTTGATAGCTGAGTGATCAGTATGGAAAAAAGTAGAATAGCCAGTAATGTAGTGTCTAAATTTATTAATTGCATATATAACTGCTAATAATTCCTTCTTGGTGACTGTATAATTGAGTTCAGTAAGGGTTATATTCTTGCTGATGAAATATATAGCATAAGGGAGGTGATCTTCTTCCTGTCCCAAGATAGCTCCTATAGTAGTATCTGAAGCATCGGAGGATATGTGAAAGGGAAGTGTCCAATCAGGTCCTCTAAGGATAGGAGCTGTAGATAACTGATGTTTAAGTGTGTTAAATGCTTCTTGAAAAAAATTAGTCCATTTGAATTCATCATTTTTCATCAGTAGAACAAACAGGGGAGAAGCTATTTTGGAAAAATTCTTAATAAATCTTCTGTAATAACCAGCATGTCCCAGAAATCTTCTTACCTCTGTTTGGGTTTTGGGAGTAGGAAGATCCTTAATGACTTGTATTTTGGATGGGTCTACCTGAATTCCTTGAGATGAGATAAAATGTCCAAGCACTATTCCTTCACTCATCATCATATGGCATTTTTCTGTACTTAGGGAGAGCTGGGCTTGTATGCATCGTTTAAGTACTTTCTCAAGGTTTTGCAATGCTTCCTGAAAAGAAACTCCATAAGGGGTAAAATCATCCATAAAGATCTCCATCGAGTCATTAAGCATATCAGAAAAAATTCCTAAAACTGCCCTTTGAAAGGTTGCTGGTGCATTACATAGTCCAAATGGAAGGACTCGATAAGAAAAGGTTCCCCAAGGGCTAGTAAAGGTGGCTTTATCTTGATCTTGAGGTGCAATTTTAATCTGGTTATACCCACTGAAACCATCTAAAAATGAGAAGAATTTCTTTCCTGACAAATTATCTAACACTTGATCAATGAATGGTAATGGAAAGTGATCTTTCTGAGTGGATTTATTTAAAGCTCTATAATCCACACATACTCTCCATTTCCCATTCTTCTTTGGAACTATTACCAACGGGAATATCCATTCACTATCTGATATAGGATAAATAAACCCTGCATTGAGCAATTTTTGAAGTTCTTCCTTGAGGAGTTCTCTTAAATTTGGGTTCATTCGTCGCTAAGGTTGACAGATTGGCCGACAATGAGTACATAGCTCAGGAGAGATTCCTTTCATGTCTGTGTAATCCCATGCAAATGCTTCTTTATTTTCCCGAAGTAACTTCATTAACTGTTGTGTTTCAACATCTGTCAAAAGAGGGTTTATATTCAATGTTTTGCCAGGTTCGATTTCGACTGGTGTGCTTTTGGAGGAGATGGTTTTAGGTGTTTGAGGTGGGCTTTCCAAATTGAAGTTTTCTTGATTATCAGACTCTAACAGTGCAGTTAATTGATTATGAATTTCTCGAGTTACAGAGGATGGCTCGCAAATAAAGTTATTAATAATTTCATCCTCTGTAGAGTCTTTTAGACTTAAAGCTTGTCCGATAGTCAAAAGAGGTTGAGTAGGTTGATCCTCAAAATCTACCCATATTAGCCAAGGGTGTAGCATGAGGATAGAGGGTAAGCTTATTTGTTTCATAACCATTTGAAATTTTCATTGACCCTGATCTACAGCTGATAAAAGCATCTGTTGTGGCTAGCCAAGGTCTACCCAGAATTAGCGGGTGGCCCCCCAACTTTGTTTTGGGTTGCAGCACTGTAAAGTCAACTGGGTAGTTCCAGGATTCCACAGAGATACTAAGATCTTCAATGACTCCTTCTGGTTTAATTGTGGATCGATTAGCCAATTCTAGGATATTTGGGGTCTCTCTAACTTCATTTTGTAATTGTAGTAGTTGTAAGGTTTCCAAAGTCATGATATTGATGGCTGCACCTAGGTCTACCAGGACTCGAGGGATTATCATTTTTCCAACTTGTATAGTAACAGTAGGGTGGCCAGGATCGCCATATTTAATTGGGGGAGTTTTTCCTGTCATTAGTGCAGACAGGTCTCCCATAACATGGACTGTAAGGGGATCCTTAGTTTTCCTACCAGGCTTTTTGACACAAATATCTCGCATTGTCCTAGCATAGATTGGTACATCTCGAAGTGCTTGTAGTAGATGAATTTTGACATATAAATTCTGTAACTCCCCTAGAAGATTAAAGGCTGGTGGTTCAGGTGTTTTAGTTAAGGCTAAACGCTCAGGAAATGGTGGGGTTGCTGTTTCAGCAGCATTGTTAGAGGATGATTGTACCTTTTTCAGGTACATCATGCTCTTTTGTTTCCTCTTTTTCAGAAGTGGTAACATCAGCTATGGTAGGCTCCACTATTCTCTCAGATCGAAGGTGAATATCGTTGCATTGAGCAGAGAGAAGAGAAAGTGTAGGCTGGTTATAAATATCAATGCATTGCACAACTTTATTATTTGGGTTGGGGTTAGGTTGTACAGGTAGTTGGGGTCTCATCGTTTGGTTGTTTGGAGGAGTACCTGCTGGTAAGGAGAGTGTTTTTGGAATTTGAGGTAATTGATTTTGAAAGGGGGGTTGTTGTCCTCTCCAATTTTGATTCCACTGATTCTGATATGGCTGTTGTTGCTGTGGAGGCCAAGGGGTCCACATTGAGGGATCAACAAAGGGTGGGTTATTTTGTTGCATGGGTGGGTAAGTTTGCTGCATGGATGGGTAATTCATTTGATTAGTGTATTGCATTTGGTTATAGGGGGGGTAACTCATTTGATTAAAAGAAGAATAATTATTCCAACGATTAAATGGCATGTTAGAGTTCATACCTTGTCCTCGTGGTTGCCATTGTCTCCTTTGTGTCATCAGATAGATAGCTTCAGCTTCTTCGTCCGTTGGTTGTAGTGCTGCTTTGATCCCTGGTAAAGATGGACAATTTTGGGTATCATGATCTTTGTCACAGATAGTGCTGATTGGCTTTTTGTCCAGCAAACATTCTCTTCTTGGGTGCCTATCTCTGCATTGAGAACAAAAGATAGACAAGGCCGCTTCTACTTCTACTTTCTTTTTCTTAATCTACAGGGTATCCATTTGTGAGGCAAAAGAGCTTAACATTTTAGTTTTAAAATATTCAAGTAGATTACCTATCTCAGCTCTTGTTTCTCCCCCGCTGGCTGATTTTTGGACTCTAGAAAATGTAGTGTCCCTGCTATTTAATCTGTTTCTTGAAGCTCCCCTTGAACATCTTTTTCATAAATTGACAATTTCATCATATGATTTCTTGGATATGTCCCCTTTTCCAAGCATGTTCAACATATCTAGACAGTCATCCCTTACTCCTTTTAATAAAATAGTTTTGAGAATGTCCTTACTTACATTGGGATGACTGGATCTTTGTAGATTGTATTGCAGCCTTTCTACAAAGTCTTCTAGATTCTCGTCCTCCTTCTGCATCATCTTGAATAGCTCCTCCTTCTTTTCTCTCGTCCGGCAGTAGTCCTGATATTTGTTCAGGAATTTCTGTTTCATTTGGTCCCATGTTGTGATTACATGGACCCCAAGGCTCATAAACCATCTTAGTGCATTCCCTTTTAGTGTTGCTGGAAATAACTTCAGTTTCTGAGCATTAGAAACGTAATCATAGCTTCTACATAATATATTAAACTCAAACATAAATTCATCAGGATCTTTTGAAGACAAACCATGAAAATTAGGCAATGCTGAGAGTGGAATGTTTTTCATGGGGGATGCTCCTCTAGGGAGATCGCCAATAGGAAATCCTAATGTAGAAAAAGAATTTTCATCTTTTACCTCTCCTTCTGCCTGTTCTTCATGATGCAATTGTTCATTGTACTCATCCATGTTTTCCTCTATCTGCTCCCCTGCTGCACTTGCTCTGTCCTCAATGTCTCCTACTAGCTTTTGGACTGTCTCAGGGCTCCAAACTTCTTTCCCTGTTCCAAAAACTGCTTGGAATGAAGGATGGGAGTTTTTTTTTCGAAAGTTTGGTCGTTGAGTAGCAGATTCAGACTTTGATAGGATCTCATCGATGTAAGTCTTTCTTCCTCCTTTTCCTTTTCCCTTGCCACCTGTAGGGTTAGTGTCTTTGGGGTCTTTCATGCAATCTTTTTATCTAAAGAAGAAAATCATAAGTGCTTTTGAAATCTATAGCTACCTTCCCCGACAACGACGCCAAAATGTTGGTCACTATAATTGCTTAATTAATTCAAACAACCAAGTGATACATAAATTGTCAATCCAGGGAAGTCTTTTTATTTCAAAGATAACCACGCACTGTATATGCTCAATTCCAAAAACAAATTAAGGTTGTAGTAAAGAAAACCATATTAATCACACTTGTCCTAAATGAATTCAAGTTCTGGCTTAAATCAAAGGAAAGCAACTTACCTATTGCAGATCTTAAAGATTAATCTAAAGAATCCTGGATTACATTAAAATAAGAATTGCAACAGGAAAGAATAACTATTCTGTAACCAGAGAACAGGACCCTTACTCTCAAGCAGAGACTTCAGCACTTTATTTCTGATCAACACTCTTTCATGAAAACAGTAATGCAGAGAAAGTTAACTCTATCTAGCAGGGAACAAGGTTATCTAATTCCTTCCTTTCCGAGTAGGAACCTGTAGCCTTATCTCTGATTAGCACACCTTGCAAGAATAATTGAAATCTACAAAGAACAAGATAATCTGATTCCTTCCTATCTGAGCAGGAACCCTTAACCAAGTCTCTGGCTAGCACTCTTGCAGAAATAAATGAAATCTACAGAGAACAAGATAATCTGATTCCTTCCTATCTGAGCAGGAACCTTTAACCAATTCTCTGGCTAGCACACTTGCAGAATCAATTGAAATCTATAGAGAACAAGATAATCTGATTCCTTCCCTTCTGAGCAGGAACCCTTAACCAGTCTCCAGCTAGCCTCGTAAAATAATCACACAAGATTGCTAATGAAAAGAATGTAATATTCAACAAACCAAATTTCTTAACAAGACAGAGTTCATTAGTGTTTCAACAAAGCGGAATTCATTAAAAGTAGTGTTTTAGCATATGAAAGTTAATTGAAACAGAAATTATACTAACACACTCTAAAACTAATGGGTGAATCTTGTGAAGAAGGTAGGCCCTCCCTTCTCACAAGATTCCCCTGAAACAGGAAAGCTAGAGAAAGATACTCAAAGCAGTCTTTTATTCATCTATCAAAATATCATATTACAGTCTGAATGAAGTACGTCTCTCTCTCTCTCTGAAGCTTTTCAATACAAAAAAAAATTCCCTCTCTCAAATGGTGGTTTCCTCTTATTTAAAGAGGGAACCCCTTCGATACAATTGATCAAAAATTACAATGTGTATCTGAGTCCTATCTTTAGTCAGATCTTCTTTCTAAACCAAAACAAGATATCCTAATCTCACGCAACAGAAATGCTATTACAGGAGATGAATGGGATATTGTCGTTATGACTGGAGTAACAGCTTCTTCTCGTAGCTGCTGATGTTGTTTTAGCATCGCAATTCATGGGCTGTTTCAACCATGTGAATTGCGTTCTTGACTGTGTCGGCATTCTTATGTAGGAGCGACGGTTGGTGCTTGTTGACCGCTGACTGTAATGGCTTCCTTTGTGTTTCAGCATCGTCGGTCCTGGCGATTTCCTCTGTGTTTCAGCATCTGCAGCTTCGGACTGTGTAGCAGCTCTATGTTTCAGCATCTATGACTCCGGACTGTGTAACAGCTTTGTGTTTCAGCATCTACGACTTCGGACTGTGTAACAGCTCTGTGTTTTAGCATTTGCGACCTTGGACTGTGTAACAACTTTTTGTTTCAGCATCTATGACTCTGTGTAACTGTTCTGTGTTTTAGCATCTGCGACCTAGACTGTGTAACAACTCTGTGTTTCAGCAACAGGCTTCAAATGCTAATCTGCAGTCTAATCAATGGTTAAGTATGAAAGTGATGTAAAATATTATGCAAAACAGATTAAACGTATAGTAATGAGAAAGGATGTTGTATACCTTTGGAATGATCATATAGAGTGATAGTATGAGTTTAAACATGGGTAATGAAGAGTATAATAGTGGCAAAAAGTATAGGCAAAAAGGTACATTGTGTGGTCCTAATAGCTGCTGAGTAGAATAACAAAGCATGAAATTATTCAGCTGCCTAGCAATCACATTCCAAGGGGACTAGTCCCATTAGAGAGGTTGTTCAATGGGAATGACGTGGTGGTAAAGGGGAGAGTTTCAGGTGATGATGCTGACACAGTTGAGTTCAACATTGGCACACCAAAGGAGCCTAAGTTTGTCAAGCTGTCAAGGAGTTTGACCAAGGAGCAGAGGGTTGAATATATTGATTTGTTGAGAGAGTTTGCTGATGTGTTTGCATGGACCTACGAAGACCTCAATACGTATGACACATCAGTCATTGAGCACAAGATCCCGCTGAAGGAAGAGGCTAAGCCGTTCAAGCAGAGGTTGAGACCGATAAATCCCATGTTGCTGCCTGTCATGGAGAAAGAAGTGAAGAAGCTGCTAAATGCCCAAATCATTATCCCCTTGAGATATTCCGATTGGGTGGCCAATTTGGTCCCGGTAAGAAAGAAAAGTGGGGAAATTAGACTCTGTGTTGATTTCAGGAACTTGAACAAGAGCTCAAGGAAAGACAACTATCCCTTTCCCAACATGGAGTACATATTGCAGAGGTTCACTAGCGCATATAGAATATCCATGATTGATGGTTTCTCTGGTTACAATCAGATATCAGTCATGCCTGAGGATAGGGAAAAAATGACCTTCACCACTCCTTGGGGCACATTCATGTATGCCAAGATGCCTTTCAGACTGATGAATGCAGGAGCAACATTTCAGCAAGCCATGGACATAGCCTTCATCGGGGAGAAGGACCAGTTCATGGTAATCTATCTAGATGACATCACGGTCTTCTCCAGGACAGACAAGGAGCACTGCTGCCATTTGAAGAAGGTTTTCCTGAAGTGTCAAAGGTTTGGCCTATCTTTAAACCCCAAGAAATCTTTGTTCGCTATGAAGGAAGGAAAGCTATTAGGCCATATAGTGTCAGCAGAGGGAGTAAGGATTGACCATAGTGGGGTAGAAGCACTTCAGACCCTGTCACTTCCCAGATCTAAGAAGGAAGTTCAGGCCTTTTTGGGGAAGGAAAATTTTCTGAGGAGATTTGTCTCAAATTTTGCTGAGTTAGTGAAGCACATCACAGCCATGCTCAGGAAGGGAAATGAAGTGAAATGGACTACTGAACCCAGGGAATCTTTTGTCCAAATAAAGAGGGTGTTGAATGAGGCACTTGTGCTAATCAGTCCTGATTATTCTAAAGATTTCATGATTTTTTCTTTTGCTTCCTGTGATATAGTAGCAACTGTCTTGTTGCAGAAAAATGAGCAAGGGCGAGAGTAACCTATTGCCTTCTACAACAAGGCATTGAGAGATGCAGAACTCCGGTACAAGGACATGGAAAAGTAGGCCTATGACCTGGTGAAAGATCTCAAAGCTTTCAGAGTCTATGTCTTGCACTCAAAAATCACTGCATATGTTCCTTCGGCCTCTGTGAAGGACATTCTCATACAGCCCGACATAAGCAGAAAAAGAGGTAAGTGGATTGCCAAGATCCTAGAGTTTGACCTGGAGATCAAGCCCACCAAGTTGATAAAGGGGTAGGGTTTAGCCAAGTTGTTGGCTGAATCCAATTGCAAAGCTTTGGGAATTAACTTCATCAATGAGCAAGCTGAGTCATCCAACAAGTGATTCCAGGGTTCCTTATCACTAGCAGCATGCGCCTGTTACAAGGACATCTTGTATTTTCTGCAAGAATTGAGGCCTCCTGATGGAATGGAAAAGAGCAAGGTGAGAGCTTTAAAGCTCAAGGTGGTCAGATATTGCCTCATTGACCAAACCTTGTACTGGAAAGACCCTTTAGGGGTATTTTTAAGGTGTCTGGACCCGTAAGAGGCCCAGAAGGTTGTGTTCGATTTCCACAGTGGCCTTTGTGGGGGTCATCATTTTTGGAAGACCACAGCCCACATGATCCTTCGGGCTGGGTATTACTAGCCCACTTTATTCCCTGATGTCTGCAGAGAAGTCAGAGCTTGCATCAAATGCCAGAAGTTCTCAGGAAAGCAACAACTCAAATCTCTGTCATTAAAGCCTGTAGTGGTTTCAGCACCCTTTCAACAGTGGGAATTGGACTTCATTGGAGAGATTCATCCTCCCTCAAGTGGCCAACACAAATGGATCCTCACTGCGACAGATTATTTCACCAAGTGGATAGAGGTTGTTCCCACCAGGAGCACTTCCCACAAAGTAATTATCAGGCTCCTAGAGGATATCATAGCCAGATTCGGCTTCCCTAGCAGAATTGTTACTGATAATGCCACCCCCTTCAGGTCTAAGCCTCTGGTCAAGTTCTGTGAACAGTTTAAGATTTCACTAATTCACTCTACTCCCTATTATCCTCAGGGAAATGGACTGGCAGAGTCCTCCAATAAAAGCCTGATCAAGCTCATTAAGAAATTACTGGAAGACAATAAAAGGGCCTAGTATTTGAAGCTCAAATTTGCTCTATGGACTGATCGGGTGACAACCAAGAAGTCCCTGGGCATCTCACCTTTCCAACTTGTCTATAGAACAAAGGTCGTTTTCCCTACTCAGCTCACCTTATCTGTGGAAAAATTCCTCCAGGACCTTGAAGGAGAGCCTGACAATATGGTCATAAGGATTCATCAAATGGTGGAAGTGCAGCAGAGTAGAGATCAAGTCATGAACATAGCCTACGATCACTAGCAGAAGATCAAGCAGACTTTTGACGGGAAGGGTAGAAAGAAAGAATTCGAGCAGGGTGATTTGGTGCTCAAATGGGATGCACCCAGGTAGGATAGGGGCAAGCACAGTAAGTTTGATGCCCTCTAGTTTGGGCCTTTCAAGATCCTTGAAGTATTTTCAAACAACACTTACAGGTTGCAGGATCTAGAAGGAAAAGAAATTTTTAGTGGCCCAGTAAATGGGCATTTCTTGAGAAAATGTTTTTGTGAGCCGCAATCGGCTCTTTTGTTTTTGTAAATATTGTTTTTGTTTTCAGCTTAATAAATGACTCCATAGCCCAACAGCAAGGCACTGAATCTGTAAAAGTGTTCTTAGAGCATCACAGGGATGACTCTATCCCCCATGGAGCCAAATGTTAGCAATATTTCTTGTAGTAGGGATAAAATGCAACGGAGCGGGTTAAAAACACACCTACCCTAAGTTTAGGATGCAAATGCATCCGTGCTTAAATATAAATAAAATCTGGATGGCAGAGATTCATGCACTTGAATCAATGGTGCACATGGGATTCCGAAGCCCCCCTGCCTTTCTACTTTTAAGCGAAAGCGGGGGGTCCAGAATCGAAGGCGCATCTCTTCAACGACTGCGATCGAAGCACCTATATCAATGGCGCACAGGGTGATTCCGGACCCCCCCCCACCTTTCTACCTTTAAGCA
>CBVK0100262846.1:0-13370 GCA_900067695.1 Picea abies
TAGAAATCGGGGATAACAGTCCCAACAAGTTCTTGATCTCTGTGTGATACTGTTGTCGACCCTATGAATCCTTCCACGTAGTGATCAAGCACTCTGCGACATATGCTACCTCCCCATGTCTGAATATCCTCTCCATCCTCTTGATCGAAATTTTCCTGGGTGCTCCTATCAACATGCTCCTCAGAACAATCCTCTTCACGTCACTATCTCTAAATCCTCTTCCCGTTACTATCTATGAACCCCATCTCCAAGGTTTGGTAGTTGGTCGTGATTTTTCCCAATGTGATCAACCACTGGACTCCTAATACCACATCTGTGTCAGATAGGTCAACCACGTAAAATGTGTCTCTCACGGTGTAGTTGCCTATCTTTATCTCCAAGTCTGGAACTCTGTCTAGACACTCCACTATATGGCCATATGCTACTGCAACATTAAACCCCTCAAACTTCTTTGTCCAAAGTGCCCGTCTCGATACCAAAGAAGCATCAATGAAGTTGTTGGTGGCCCCACCATCTATCAAGACGATTTCCTGCTGTCCCTGAATAGTCCCTCTAATCCGGAGGGTATCATACCTGGGAACACCAGAAAGGGTCACTATGATTCTCTCCCTTGCCCATGCACCTGTGGCCGGGGACCCAAGGGTCCTTACAGGTGAAGCAAATATTCTTCCTCATAAGCTCTCGCCTCGTCTCATCATCCATCTTCTCCTTGCCCTTCAATTCTCTTTGGAATGGCTTCCTGTCTCAATCCCTCTGTGGTATGAAGGGTTTGGAAAATGGTTTAGTCTTCGACATTGAGTCTGCCAAATCTCGAGTGCGTAAGATGGCATCCTGCAAGGTGTCATGCCTGTATACCTTCACCCATCCTCTCAAGGGTTCTGTGAGCCCCTCTGTGAATAACATGATCATCCTGGGCTCAGATATATTTGTCACTGACACTATCACCTACTGAAACTCTGTGATGAATGCCTCTGTTGTGCCAGTTTGTCTCAACTAGGCTGGATCCCTAAAATGGATCTCTGGATCCCTCCTGTCATACTTGTCCATGAGTCTCTTTGTGAAATCCTTGTAAGAGGTGATATAACTGTGTCCCAACGTCACCAATCCATGATGCCACCACTCACGTGCCTCACTCTCCAAGTGTAGGGTAGCAAAGTTGATGGCTTCTGTCTCGGTCATCTGGTTGCGCTTGTAGTACGTGTCTAGATTTTGTACCCAAGCTCTAGTTGTGCATTTCGATGATCTGACAAAAGAAGGTATAGTGAGATTACCAACTTTCCAGATGAAATCAATGTTATGTCCCTGCTGCTGCTGCTGTCCTCCTCTCTGAGGATCTCTAGGGCGGTTCCTTAGTCTGAGTCCATAATACTCGACCGGGGCCATGTTTTGATGGAAGTCACGGCCCAATGCTGCGTACTCCCTCCTGTATTTTGCAATGTCCTCCACCTAAGTGGACGACCTCTGTGCTATCGACTGTTGTGTTACTTCTTGGGGTGCCCTCTGGAAACTAGGGAACAATGGCATGGGAATCCTACTCGAAGAGGTGTATGTGCGAGTAGGTGATTGGGGTCTACTGCTTGCCCCTGAGTTCCCTTGTGTTGCATGTGGGGCTTGTGTGCTCGGGGTGCCCACTATAGCCAATCTATTAGCCATCTGTGCCAAAGACTGAGTCATGGCCTGCTGACTGACTACCAGATTGCTGAGTATGTGCATGAAGGTTGCCTCTGGTTCCATGGGGGCCTTACCACTGCCCTCTGCTCTCTCATATCTGTCTCCTAACATCCTCTCTGCCTCATGCTCAACCTCACGCTCTGCCCTTCTCTCTATTTTCCCGTGTGGCTCTTCCTCTTTTTCTGCGCTGGGAGGGAAAGGGGGAAAATTAGGTCTAGGTCTTCTCTCCTTGCGTCTGTTGTAAGTGACATATTCGTCAGCTATGTGCTCACGACCCTCTGGGTCCTCTGCTACACTCATCGTCTTTAGTCAGAGGCTGGTACGACTAAAGTTATGATACCACTGTAATATCCCAGATTCGGCTAGTCTAGGAAATTCTGCTAATGTGTGTGTATGATTAATTGTTTACAACATATAAATGAGGATACAAATAATAATGACGACAAAAGACTGCAAAGCTTATATTATGATATCTTTGCCGAGTACAAATGCCGAATGTGGCTGAGTAAAATAAATCACTCGTCTAGATCAGTGACAAAAGGATCTTAGTCAGAATACAACAAGTAAACTAAAACAATAGTACCCAATACTAGAAGAATGTTGTAGGGTCAATGGATGAGATGTAGAATCTGCTGCAAGCTACGACAACTCATACGACAACTGCTGCAAGTCTGGAAAGTTCGCCTTGGTGGCTAGACCTCTCGGATCGGCCTTGAAACTATCCCAAACAATGTGCCCTGTTGTCTCTCTTAGTCCCGGTGACTGATTGACTCTCTGCTGGTAAGCCTGGACCCCGGATGGATCCCCTAGGGAAGTGTGCCCCCTCTACTACTGGAAAATTGTGCCCTAGTTATTCCACCGTCGAAATCGATTGATATGTGTCTCAAACCGATCGCCCTGGTCTACTGTGAAATGGGTTGGAAGGATTTCTCTGGATCTGATCTGATGATTGCTTGGGAACCCCAAATGTCTCCTCTCCAAGTGTCACAACCTCAATGGCTGGAAAATGCACCCTAGATGATTTCTATGTCAGAATCTGACGAGAAATTGGGAAAAATATGCACCTTACCTTCTTCTCAACTGGGTCAGAAGGGAATCTATGGATTCTCCCTCGATGGGACAAGTCGACTCAATACCTCCTCAGAAGTTGCGCCATCACCCTGAATAAGTGCACCCTTGCTGATGGAAACTGTGAAACTGCTACTGAAGACTGATGGAAGAACTGTGTGATCTCCCCGGTGACTAGGGTGTGTCTCTCAACACCGAAATCAACCACTGGTGTATTCCTCTTGGAATCCACTGAGCTATCTCTCTTGAGATGCGCCTCTCTCCTCAACGACAAGTCAAAATTTGCATAATCCTGAATTAGGTCGCTTTACCTTCTCTTATAGCTTCCCGAAACCCTAATTCGTTGTTGACTCTATTTTTAGCTCGTATGTTCTATTTTTAGCTCAAGTTGGCTTAAAAGCGCTTTTAGCCACTTTTAGCTCAATGTCACTTTCAAGTTATAACACCCTTGGCTGGAGTGACCTCTAGTAACCCTGTTTGCCCCTTTCTGGCCCTGGCTATAGTCTAACGGGGTTATTTAGACCATTAAACCTCCTCTCTGGAGCTCCTATTTGGAAAGGGACATTACATCTTCCAACATAATAGAATTGGTTTCTTTAGTAGTTCATTGTCCTAGCCAGTTGTTGGGTAACTGCGAAATGAAATATTGTTGATGTGGTAGTGGTTGGGCTTGTTCTGGGCCTGTTACACCTTATGACCATTGGTCAATATGTGGACGCACTGTAATTGTCCTATGGTTCTTCTTCACAAGAGTTTGATTTCATACGTACTATTTTTTTTTGGATTATTGTGTTAGCCTTGTTTTAGGAACTTTTGAACTTTAATGATCCATTTTGGATCACACCTGTAAAATTTCAGACCCCACCCAGTTTCAAGTCTCGCTGATTTTCAGTCAGTGTTTAATGCCCAAACCCAGTTATATGACAACCAAATAAACTCAACATATAAACAACTTTTTCAGAACTGAAACATGAGGATTTTGAACAACATTTAATGCAAAAATAAAACCATATCAACAACACAATATTCATAAATTTAACACATTGATTTTTCGTGTAACAACGACCCTGGAAAAACACACAAGGGGAAAACCAGTGAGAGAGGGAATTTTATTATTGGTGAGCTTCAGAGAAATTTCATTTAGAGCATATTCATCTTAAGAAAAATACACAAACTTATCTCAGACTTTTCTTCTGCCAAAAATCCTTCTGAACAGTCCTGGAAATGCTCCTCTATTTCTGTCCTAGAAATCCGTACAACTGTACAACTATCCCAACAATAAATGTTGTACGGAGTGTCTCAATTTTTGCACCCGTTTTTGACTTTTTTGTACGGAATACACAACAGAAACAATACCTCAAAACTCGTGCTAAATCTCCTCGAAAACTGTGCCCAGAAAATCTGGATTGTACGACCCTTGAAATTTTTGCCAAGTTCGTACGAATTTTCTCTACAAAAAATCATGCCCTGCAGGTACCTCGATTTTTGTAAAAATAAATGCTTGTGTGGCTACCTTGGAATGCGTGCCAACCTCCTCATAACTCTAGTTACTGTCCTCAATTTTTGTGCATAATAATGGTTGTACTGCCTCTAGAAATCTGTACTGTATGGACTATATTAAATGTTGTACCCTGCCTTGAAGTACATGCTAGCTTGCTGCCTTGAAATGCATGCCCCTAGCTCTGCAAAATGCCTCCTCCTTTCTCGAGCTCGACCTCCTCCTGCTTGCTCTCTCAAAAATGTTTCATCTACCTAAGAATGGGTGTGCCCTCCTACCCTAGTCGACCTCATGAGAGAATCTCAAGAATCATCTCATCCAATGGTGGAGATTGAATGAGATCAACGGTGGAAATAAATTCACTTAAGTCACCCACTTTCCCTAATTCTCAAAAAGTCACCCTTTAATTTGTCTCTCACAAATTAAATGACTAGGGTCCACATTCGGCACTTTCTCACCCCTTAGGCGTCTAGGTGATGAGAAACACTTGTCTAGGTACTTTTTAATTAGTTTAACACTCCCTCTTATCGGGGAAAGTGTTACTCACCACTCCAAGCTTGTCCCTGAAAAATACAAACTTGCCTTTGCCCAAGGCTTTAGTGAGTATGTCCGCAACCTGCTCATCTGTAGATATGTATTGTAGGTCAATTGCTCCTCTCTGAATATAATCCCGAATGAAGTGATAACGAATCTCAATGTGCTTAGACCTGTTGTGAAAAACTGGATTCTCAAAGAGTTTAATACAACTTTGATTGTGCAATAAATCATAGTAGGCCTCAATTGCACACCAAACAATCCCACCAGCAACTTGTGAAGCCAAAGAGCCTCACAACTGGCCGGACTGGCAGCCATATACTTAGCCTTTGCAGAACTCAAAGCCACTGAATTTTTCTTTCGACTGAACCAAGACACCACTGTTGATCCCAATCCGAAACAACACCCAGAAGTACTCTTTCGGTCACTGGCACATCCTGCCCAATATGAATCTGTATAGCCCACCAATCGAACTCCATCCCCTCTTTGATAGTCCAGACCATAATCCACTATACCACAAAGATACTTGAGCACATGCTTTGCTGCCACCTAATGCACTCTCCTAGGCTCCACCATGAACTGACTAAGAGTGTTGACAACAAAACAAATAGCTGGCCTTGTGTTGACCAAATACATCAAAGAACCGATCAACTGACAATATAAAGTGGAATCAACCAACTGGGACTTAGAAGCATGAAGGTTCTTCTAGTTGGTAATCATGGGAGTGGTCATGGACCTACAATCCTCCCTCTGGAATCTCCTCAGAATGTAAAAAAAATACTTCCCTTGTCCCAGGAAGATGTGTCCAGGCTCCTGCCAAACTTCCAATCCCCAAAAATAGTGCATCAATCCATCAATCCAATATCAATCATCTCAAACTCTGAAGCAAGGCTCTCTTTGCAGCTAGTGATGAGTCTCTTTGCCCCTATAATGAAAAGATCATCCACATATAGCAAGAGTATGAGAGGATCCTCTCCAACCACAATGAAGTATAGGTTGGGCTCCGCCTCACTCTTCTCAAAACCCAACTGCTGCAAGTAGGCATCAATCCTCGAATACCAAGCTCTGGGAGCTTGTTTCAACCCATACAATGCCTTCTTCAGTCTGCACACATGAGAATCTCTCCCATGCACCTCAAAGCCCAATGGTTGCTCAATATACACCTCCTCCTATATGAGACCATTCAAAAATGCGGTCTTCACATCCATTTGGTGGATCTCCCAACCCATCTCTGCTGCAATAGAGATCACGGACCTGTTCGAGGTATATCTAGCAACTGGTGCGAAGGTCTCATTATAATCAACTCCCTCAACCTGTGAGAACCCCCGAGCCACAAAACGAGCTTTGTACTTCTCAATGCTGGCATCTGCAACATACGTGAGTTTATAGAGCCACCTGGAAGTCACCACTGACTTCCCCTCAGGTCTAGGAACAATCTCCCAAACATCATTCTTCATGATGGAATTGTACTCTTCCATCATGGCATCTCTCCTAACCTGTCTACCAATAGCCTCCTCAAAAGTGGAAGGCTCAGACTCCCTGATACTGCTCACCATTGCAATGTAGTTGCAAAATCTCTCGGGAGGTGTACTCTCCCTCACAGCCTGCCTGGGATTCCCCACTGAACCATGTGCCTCCCTCAAAGTATCCTGAAGCCACTTGGGCTTCCTCCTCTCTGAAGTAGTGTCCCGTAGAGGGGACTCTCCCTGCTCAACTCCATCACCTGAAGACTGTGACCCTGAAGTAGAATCTGGAGAACTCGATCCTGAAACTTGTGAACCAGTAACCTGTGATCTTGATATCTGTGGCCCTGTAATCTGTGGACCAGTCGTCACCGAAACTGGTGGCCCCGAACTCTGTGTCACTGAAGTCTGTTATAGACTGACCTGAATTTGAGGTGCTGACTGCTCACCCCTTTCTGTCCCTCATGACTTCCTAAAGGCTCCATCCTCCTCAAATATCACATCCCTTCTCAAAACCGTCTTCCTCAAGGAAGGGATGTATATGCGAAAAGCCTTTGAAGTATCGCTATACCCAACAAAGATCCCCTTCTCTGTCGTGGGTTCTAGTTTTGTCCTCTTCTCAGGAGGGACATGTGAATATGTAAGGCATGCAAAAATCCAAAAGTGCCCCACCTCAGGCTTCTTCCCAGAGAAAGCCTCCTCAGGAGTCATACTCCCCACTGCCTTGTGTGGACTCTTGTTCTGCAGATAAACTGCAGTGTAGCATGCCTCAGCCCAAAGAAATAGTGGCAGCCCCTAATCATGTAGCATGGCTCTCGCAGCCCAAACTATGGCCCTGTTCTTCCTCTCAGTAACCCCATTCTACTGTGGGTTGTACGGAACAATCAACTCTCTCCTGATACCCTCTCCTGCACAATAGTCCATGAACTCCTTGGAGGTATACTCACCCCCATTGTTTGTCCTCAGAACTCTGATTTTCTTCCTTGTCTGGTTCTCCACAAGAGCTTTGAACTCTTGGAACCGATTGAAGACCTGTCCTTTGGTATTCATGAAGAAAATCCAAGACTTCCGTGAGATGTCATCAATGAATATGACATAGTATACACAACCAGTCAACGATGTAGAAGACATCGGGCCACATACATCAGAATGAATAAGATCAAGAATACCTGCTGCTCTACTGTCACGGCTAGGAAAAGCAGTCTTGGTGTACTTTCCCAAAGCACACCCCTTGCACAACTCCTGGTGCTCTGTACTGAAATATGGAAGTCCAGTCACAATCTCCCTCAGTACCCTCAAAGCCCCATGGTGCAAATGTGCCATCCTCTTGTGCCATAGCACACATAGATCACTGGTGTTGGTAGAATGAAATAATGTTCTTGCTAGCTAGAACATGAGCTTGTACAGTTTCTCATGTCGAGTCCCAATCACTTTGGCCGAATTGATACTAGACCCCTTGGGGAATAGGAGCACCTGCCCATCACGGAACAACACCCCATAACCCCTCTCCTCAATAGCAGAAAATGAAACTAAGTTCTTCTTCAAGCCAGGAACATATAGGACCTCTCTCAACAATATGGGAGGTAAATATTCCCTCTGAAATGATACAGTCCCACTACCAATTGCCTTGACCACTCGATCATCTCCAAGCACTACCTCAGGATCACTAATCTGAGTAAGATTTGTCAAGTGTTCACAAACACCTATCATATGGCAGGAGGCACCACTGTCAATATACCACACATCAGAATGAGTGGTCCTAGTGGAAAGACACACAACTAAGGAAAACTCCTTATCAAACTTAGCGAAGAAGTCCTCCACTGCTGTTGAAGCTGTTGTCTACTTCTTCTTCTTGTTCAGACATTGTCCTGCATAGTGCCCAAACTTGTGGCATGCAAAGCACTTGAATTTGCTCATGTCCTTCTTTCCTTCACCCTTCGGTTTGTTTCCTCCCTTAGGACCCTTTTTGAATTTCTTCTTGTTGTTTACAGCAAGAGCACATTCTCCTCATCATGACCTGTAGATGAATTTCCATGCACATAACCTCTCTGGGTCTCCTCTTGAACAAAGTCATCCCAAAGACATTCCCAATTGGGAAGCTTCTCCCTAGCCACAATGCCCTCAACAAAAACAACCCATTGTTTGGAAACTCCATTCAATGTTGTCCTCACAAGCTCACTGTCAACAATGGCCTCCCCCATAGCTCCAAGCTCATCTCTTACCTGTGTCAACCTGGTAAGATATGTGACCACATTTTCAGCCTTGGTCATTTTAATGCTCTTCAGTTTTTCTCTCGAAACCATCTTCCGGTTTTCATTTGTACTCTTATACAACTTCATCAAGGACTCCCACATCTCATAGGCATTTGCCTTCCCTATCAAATAAGGAATCAAATGGTCCTTGATGGCATCAAGAATAATCCTCTTAGCCTTGATACTCTTCTTGGTGTATGCTGTTAGAAGAGTGGCATCGGTGGGTACATAAGATATGGATAGGTGAGAAAGGTTTTTTATTAATTCTTTCTTGAGAACTCCCCATTCTTTCTTTCATTTTCCCATTCTTATGAGCCCTTCCATGTCAAATTGATTTAGTGAATTTGTGAAGTGAGCAGGCTCGACTAACATGAACCTACACATTTAAGAAAAATTACTCCGCATCTTCATGGCCATTGATAATCTTCTTATAAGGCCATGGCATGCATTTCTTACTAAATCAGTCCATAGATACAAATACGTAATCATGGCCACGCTTTGACATTGTCAACCCTCGAACAAAATCCCTGAGTATACTCTACCATGGTTTGTGAGGAATGGACAATGGCACAGATGGTCCAATCTTCCTATTGCTAGGCTTGCTTATTCTACAAAGAACACACCTCTATTAAACTTAAAAACTTACCTTATGTTCATCCCTAGACCTTGGATGCCTTTTATTAAATCCCCTTTTATTAATGTTGTCCAAATTCTTCCCATAAACCTTGAATCTTTGTTTGATGCAATAGAGTAGGTCCGATTAAAATGAACCCACACATTTGAGAAAAATAATTCAATTGCTTCATGGCCATTGATAATCTTCTTATAAGGCATGAGTATGCACTTTTTACTAAATTGGTACACAACTACAAATACATAATCATGGCCACGCTTTGACATTGGCAACCTTTGAACAAGATCCATGGATATACTTTACCATTGTTTGCTAGGTATCGACAATGGCATATATAGTCCAAACTTCCTATTTCTAGGCTTGCTTATTCTACAAAGAACACACCTCTAATAAACTTGGAAAATTGCTCTTGCATTTTGGGAAATTAAATATACCTTCAGAGGTTAGCTACAATGTTAACCATGCCAAAATGCCATGCAATTCATGATGTATGTGTCTCTTTGGTGCTCTAAACTCTTTCGTTTTGTGGGATGCATAGCTTACCGAAATTGTAAAGTAGGCCGTCTTGGAGATGGAAGTTTGCCTTCTTTTCCGCACTGACAGTTGAGTTGGTTTGCAATTATTGACATACTTCTCCAAAATTTGCATCTTTCAAGTATTCTTCTTGATATATCTCTTAGGTTAAAGGGATAAGCTTCATTATAGAACTCATGGTTGAGTTGTTTGTCATTGGAGGACTAGATAGCATGTTGTAAACCTTGTTTGTTACGCCTTTCTTGTACTTGATTAGAGGATGAACCTATTGTAGGAATATCATCCACTTGTAGTGCCTTTCTTATTGAAGTTTTGATTGAGTTTGGAGATATTATAGTGGTTAGTGGTTGGTATGGATGATTGTTTCCTTACCAAGAAGGTAATGCTTCCACTTTTTTATCACTTGAACCAAAGAATAGAGTTCTTTAGCATAGGTTGGATAGTTCAGAGCTATCCCATTGAATAAATTAGAATGGTAGAATATTAGCTACTTCTCTAGCATGAACATTGCACCCATAGCATAGTTACATGCATTGGTTTGAATATCATATGGTTGTTGCAAATTAGGCAAAGCTAAAACTAGAGCATTTCTTATCTCTTACTTCAAAGTTTCAAAAGCTATTTTCTTCCTTTTATGCCAATGAAATCTCTTACCACTTGCGGTGATGGAGTGAAGAGGATAACCTACGAAAGAAAACAATGCTATGATCTCAAGTATTTGACAACCCCTATGAAACTCCTTGTTTTGGTTGTGGTTGATGGTATTGGCCACTTTAGACTTGCCTGAACCTTTTTTAGTTCAACCCTAAGTTTTCCTCCTAAAACCACATTTCCAAGATACACCAATGATGTTCTTGCAAACTCACACTTTTGAATTTCTAACATCAATGTATTTTTCGTCAAGGTTTCTAGAACTTGCTTCAAACGATACATGATCTTCCCATGTTTGGCTGAAAATCAGAATGTCATCTTGGTAGAATACAACAAAAGAATATATGAATGGGCATAATAGGTCATTCATAATCCCTGTGAATGTAGTGGGGATATTACATAACCAAAAGGAACAACTAACCATTTTTATAATCCTTACCTTGTCTTGAATGCGTCTTCCAAATGTGTTCTTTTTTGACTTGAACTTGGTGATAACCATTACACAAATCCATTTTGATGAAGTACCTTGCATTTGTAGGTGATTCATCAAATTGTCTATAATTGGCAATGGGTACCAGTTTTTGATGGTAATCTTGTTTAATGATTCATAGTCTATGCACATTCTTCATGTGCCATCCTTGTTTGGAACAGTAAGAATTGGTAGATATCATGGAGTTTTACTTGGCCTCATGACTCCTTGCTCAAGTGAATCATGAAGGTGCTTCTTAACTTGTTCTCAAGAATAGATTGTGTATACAATCCTAGCTAGAGGTGCATCGGGTTGCAAGTGTATCTCATGTTCATCCCCTCTCTTTGGCACCAAACGCATAGGTTCTTGGAACACTTATTTGAATGAATGGATTTTCACTTTCTTCCTTTTGTTGTTTGTACACCCCCTTAGGAGTTGTCTACTTCTACTAATTTTCTTTAATCTCAATGAGGGTTCAAAAGAAAAATCAGAAATTTCTTACTTGCATTAATGACACTCTTGGCTTGGTTGGTGGTCACCATGGAAATCTCTTTTGTCCCTTTGTGATGGATGATGTAGGCTTTTCCATCTTTGATTAGGTGATACTTACTCTCTTCCCTTTATAAAATGGCCATCCTATCATACATATATGGGCTATCGAACATTTCCCCACCCACATATGTCTAATGGTACTACATCCACTTCAACTTCATCAATGGAGTTTGCATTGATAGGAATTCTAATTTTGCATTGTTTGGTGACTTGTAATTCAAATTCCTTGTGCATCTATCCCAATGAGGTATGGATGTGGATGCTTAGATGTTTCCAACCCAAGCTTCTTCACTGATCCTTCTACTATGACATTTTCCTGTGAATCGAAATCAAAGATCGCATCAACTTTAGTCCCATTGACTTGAATTTTGATGTGAAAGAGTCTTGTCCTTTCTTGTTAATCAATGAGATCTTTGTTGGTTAGTTGCAATCCTATGAATCCTTGTGCATGCACTTTTATAATCTATGATAGGAAGCTATCTTCAATAATTCGCATCTATGTTAGGAGCTATCTTCAATATGTTGATCTTTGCTAGTAGTTATGGCACTCTTCTTGGAGTTGTCGTTCTTGTTGTTCTTTGGATGTAATTCTTGATGTAGTTTCCAACACTTCTTTTAATTGCATTGATCACGGTGTTTGTTGGGATCTTTGCATTGATGTGTAGTGGTTGCAATGTTTTTATCTTTCCCTTTCTACTTCTTCTGACCATGTCTTGGAATTTCCTTGTTGCTCTATCTAATTTGAGCCATCGGGCTTCCCTTTCTTTTTATCCATTTCTGTGTACCTTGCTTGTACAAAGGCATCCTCAATTATGTTGGGTTTTAGGATCATTACTTGTCTTTGTATGTGGATTTATAGTCCACCCATGTACTTCATAATGACATGATGATTCTTTTGTGAAATCTTTAATGGAATGGCTTGTTACCAAAATCATGTGGTGTAATCTTGTACACTTTTCCCGAAACAACATGAATGTATTCTTTGATCCTCCGTAATGATCCCAAGCCAAATTTTTCGCTTGGTATCACTAACTACTACTGATTTATTGTTATGCAGGTGTTTATTGAGTTACTAAGTGCATACAAGATTCATCCAACACATGAAGATCATAACATAATCAATATATAGAAGCACAAACAAGATCTGACCTTTTTATTATGCAGAATCAATACAATAGATGGTTGATCTGGCATAAACATCAGATGGCCATACAATCAATAGATATGAGCTGCTACAAAATGCTCTGCCGATACAAAAGAAGCCTCCAAAGGATGAATAAGTAATGAAGACCAATACCCAACAGATCTGGATGTCAAACCCTCTAACTGAAGAGTGCCACGCTCCAAGTGAAGACTAAAACCCTCAAGAATTCGGCCCTGATGGAAAGATGCTCCAAATGAGCTCAAACTCGTCCCACTGGTAGATCAGGGCAGTGGGGACTTCCTCCAGGAGTTTCAGGGCCAACGTCCAAGTGTAACCCCTTCAACTGATGAACCTCCTCAGGGAGTTGCGCCCTCCTGAAGAGCTGAAACCCCAATGCACTCGTCCCTATAGGAAAACAACTCCAAATGACTTGAAACTCTCCCAGAATGTAGATCGGGTTAAGAAGATCCCGTGGAAGAAGTTTCAGGACCAGATCACAAGCAGATCTCTCTAGATCTGAGTTTTTCTGAATCACAGGATGCCCCCTATGGCTCCAAGACGTCCCAATCTGCAGATAATGATATGAGAATGATAACCCTCCAGAAAAGTACGCAAACTGATGAACATGCCCCTGCAAACAAAACCCAGGTGTCGGAATGGCCCCAGGCCCTCTGGATAAGCTGGATCGAACCTCCCTCTAGATGATGGTGCGCCCTTGTTGGAATTACAAGAACAGTACGGCCTGCTACCTTCTGAAGCGCTGGATGGAGATAAACTGAAACTAGAATGGTGTGGAGGAGTCTTTCATCCCCGAGACCAAGCTGTGGAACAAGGTGAGTGGATATTTCACCATTGAGTTGCTCACAAGGGTTTGTACAGCAAAACCCCCAAACTGAATGC
>CBVK0100262848.1:0-12047 GCA_900067695.1 Picea abies
CAGTGACAAAATTAAAGTGCACTATGACTACACAGGGCGCACGCATACATGCGCAAAACAGAAACACTGGAAAAGCGCACATGCGCCCGATGTGCGACTGTGGTCGCAAAAAGCCGCGCACATGTGAGAACGACACATTTATAAGAGTGGTCGGCCTCCCACCCACTTCTGGTTCATCTTCCAAGTTGATTTGACATTGAAATCTGGACTGGATTCGACTGGGTGGCTGGTCAAAGACCTAAAAATGCCCTAATTAGCCTCTTTACACACTACAAGTTGGTTGCACAATAACTCAAAGAGGTGCTATGAAAAGGCCATGGGTGCACTTCATTTTTTAAGGAATTCAATAACAAAGTTATGCTGCCACTATTCTCTTGAGGAATCCTCTATTCTCATCAAGAGTATACTAGCATCATTGCATTGGACAATCCATCTCACCCCTTGAGTGGATTAGCAAAGAATTCTTTCACCATTTTCATTCAAAGTTGTAATAAGAGCTTATTTGTGGGGGTCCAAGAGCCCTCCCTTGGAGAAAGAAGAGACTCATAGTCCTCTTTCTTCTTGGTGTTTTCTTTCACTAATATCAACCTTACCATTGGTGACATGGGTCTTATTGTTTCTTTTGTCCTTATGTCCCTATGCTCATTAGTTTAATTGTTATTTTATTTCTTAGTTGTTCTTTTATATTTCTTTCCCTAACCCTTTTCCTTACAGATGTCCTTCTTAGCAAACCCAACTAAGCTTGCAAACACCTCTGTTTTTCTCACTAAGGTGATGAAAGAGGCGCAACAGATTGGCGACTCCACTGGGGAAAGGTATCAATTTCCTACCCCATTTGGGTTTTTATAGCTCTTCTTTTGGTTTATTTAACATGCAGGTGAATTAACCGGCCTAATCCGACCTGCAAAACATCAAATTCCAAGTTGAATTGAGAGAATTCCATCCAGAATTTTCTTTCACGGCCGTGTGTCATTTGTGCACGGGTTTTTTGGCCCATAGACACACATCGTGTGCACATGTGCTTAAGTCACAGTTCTGTTTTGCGCACCTACACCCATAAGCTCGTTTCGGTCTGCACAGAGGCACTCAGTGCGCCTCTGTCTACACTGAGACCCGCACACCTGTGCAAAAAATACACATTGTAAGGTTTTTTGAGATTTGGGGAAGGCCCTTAGCCTTCTTAAAAGTGATTTCAGGCATGTTTTAAGCTGCACCACACTTAGTCCCCTATTCATATAAAGGGATTAGTCAAAACACATAGGCACTTAGGGGGTTTAAAATCATTATTTCCTCTTTTGCTTTCATTTTGCCACATGGATGGCTTGCTTTGACTAAAAATATGAGTTGGAAATCATTTGTAATCACATAAAACTTGCATTGGGACTAGAAGTTGGATAAACAATCGCTTAGTATGCTCTTCTCTCGCGCTTCCAAGCGACTTTGAGAATCAGAAAACGATTGTAGGACAATTTCATCTCCCTTAAGAAGATTAAAACCTTTAGGAGAGGACAACAACCCCTCTTGGGACTCCTCTTAGTTTATTTTTCAAAACACATCTTAAGATTGTAACGGACCCATAGATGCCCACATGCTACAAAGATAGGATAGTGTTGAAATTTACTTTCTTAGATTAAATCACTAGGGAAGTTTAAAGGTTTTGTAACGGGCCCATACATGCACACATGATCACAATATATGATAGTTTCAAAGCTTTTCTTAAATTAAATCACAATAGGGAGTTAAAGGAATAGTAAAGGACCCACATGTACACATGCTAGTTTCCCAGGGACTTTTGAATTACGCAAGGTTGTACCAAAGACACTTAGTTAATTAGGTAATAAACACTTGTAAGGACCAAACGAAGTCCACATGCAACAAGGTGACACCTAATTCATTAAAACATTGGCACACTTTCACTCATTCACGCACAAAAGTCACTTATCACTCACATAGTTTTCTTCTCGAAAATGTGGAGGTCAAAGTAAGTTTCCTCCAAAAGGGATTCCGAAACACCCCACCCTTTTCTTGACGAAACTATCCACTCCCATTTAATTTCAACGAGGTTGGTTCACACCCCTGTTAACTACCAAAAACGCACCAGCATTTTTGAAAGAAATATGCCTAATATTGTAGGGAAATTTTGACTAGCTTCCCTAGCTCCAAATCCAAATATGATTGTACCATTGGAAAGATTACGATCTGTAGATGTCGATCTACTATTGGAACGTGCGAAACAGATATTCCATGGCTGAGAAAATTGATTTTTCCCAAAGGCAGTTTTTCTGAAAATTCTGACTTTCGGTGGTTAAGTTACCCAGGAACTGTTCCAGTCAACCACCGAAAGCCTGTTTTAACCAGAATTTTCAAAATTTCGCCCAGATCAGGAATTTTTGAAGCATAACGAGATGAAACCTTTTCCAATGCATGTTTTATGAATTATCCCACTCACTCCAGCATTCATTTTGATATATGATGAAGAAAAGAACGATTTCAAAGGTATATGGGCAATTTCATTTGAACTAAAAAACAGGGTATTCTGCCACCTCAGCAAATTCGAATTTTGCCTCTTGGAAGAGTCACTAGTCAGCCTTGGGAGGTTGTGCTTCACTTCACCAACAGTCAACAAGAGAAAGAGATCATGAAATCTGGGATTGACCTCATTCTTGGGGATTATCCCACATATTTGGCAACTGAATTTTGACTTGCTATTTTTAGATGATTTGATCCATGTTTTCAGGATCTGAAAACTATTTGTAAAGCCTATAAATCCTAGGAAATCAGTTTGATAAAGGGTTCGATTCTGGACTAAGGAATGCTCTCTTTGTACTCAGAATTTTATGCTAATACAGATCACAGGTTCCTTTCAGCTTTGATTGTCAGCTTTTCACCTTTTCTTCTGCATTATTATCTGTGTTGTCAAGCTTTGAATGGCTGTTATCCCATTGTTTAGCTCATAACTCGATAATAAGTCTTTTTGATTGTCTCTTAGACCCTTCTTCGCACTGGTTTAGTGACAATTCGTTCTCCACCCACTTTAAAGCCACTTGCTGATTAATCAATTCTTGAGAGCACTGTCTATTTATTTATCATTTTATGTTTGAATGCTTTAAGGTGGATTGAGTTGTCCCATTGATCCACCTTCATAAAATGCAAAAAACATTCAATTCTTAAGTTACCAAGCACCTTTGGTCTACAACCACAAAGGGTTTCTTGGAGTGATAACACCCCCAACCTGTCAAACAACCACATCTAAATTTTTTCTAAAAACTCACTAAGTTTTCCTCCACAAGAGGTGCCAAAAGAAATATTTTAGTCTAGGTAGGATTTTGGGGATAGGCATTCAAATAACTCCCCGTTATCTGGTTCTCACATTGTCAAAACAATAGAAGTTGTCAAATAGGGAACCGAAAATCTTCCAAGTCAAGTGTTCCTAACACCATAAGGCAGGGAGATACCCGTGAAGGGTTGAAGGCCGAGGTCTGATTGTTCTGTGCGTCCCCCCTTGAGGCACCTACCTCTTGGACGGGATCCAGCCCGTGACCCATTTCTTAGGATGAAAATCTAAATGCCGCACTTTGACCGAGGTACCTAGTGACCAAATTTTAGGACATCTACCCAGGTGGAAATTGTAGGCTGCAATTGCACCTTGATCGGATTTTGTGTGGCTATTGGAAAATATCGCCATCTCTTTTGGGATATGCCCCCTTTACCCCTCATTAGAACTAATTATTTCATCCTTCATTAGTTTCTCTTTCGGTGACTTCAGGCCCCACTGTTGAGTACTATTGGAAGTTCCACTGCTATTTGAGAGGAAGGAAGTTACATCTTTTAGGACACAAGCATTTGTTTTCTTTGATTCCCCACGCGGACAAAACCCACTTATCCACATATATGCTTCTCTTTCAAAACACTTTATGTATGATGCACTTCTGATTACATTTTGAATTAGATATATATATTGTGTAAAGTTCAAAATTTGCAACAAAGGCTCTTGTTTATTTTCTCTCATCACATTTTACACACATCCACTCAGCTAATCAGACATCATAGGGGACCCACAGAACCCCCGTCGTTCTAGATGCTTGCTTAACCTCCCTCCTATTTTAGGGGGAGTTCCTAATCTTGCCAACTCATCGGCACCACCTTCACACACTCCTGTGAGTGCCACTATTTTAGGATTAGCTTTGCTTGGCTCCACATTACTTGACTCCACTTCCCAAGTCCCTCCGTCCACTCTCTCTCCTCTACACAGAAGCAGGGGGCCAACTTCCTCTCAAGGGGGAAGTACCAACCCACCTAGTCCCCCTCAAGGGTCAGGTTCACAACATACTCACACCACGACTGGAGCTAATCCTCCACCCCCACTACAGATGCCATATTTGGCCTCTCTTAATATACCAGATCTAAGCAAACTCACAAATGATCCTATATTGCATGACCCCACATGGCCTGCAATGCCTACCAAAATACCTTCAGACATCCCCAAATTTGAAGGAAAGGTAGGTGATGACCCTACTAACCATGTCATGAATTTCCACCTATGGTGCTCTTCCAACAACATTATGGATGATTCCATCAGACTACGATTATTTCAATGCACACTCACTGGCCCATCAACCAAATGGTATGTAGATGAAAAATCAGGGTCCCATGCGACTTTCGAGTCCTTGGCCAAAGCATTTTTGACCTTCTTCCAATTACCAATCCGCCATGACAATGGTCTCGAACTACTCTCTAATTTAAAACAAACCTCAGCCACACATATCGCTGATCACATTCATGAGTGGCGTAGACGACGTAGTTTGTGAAAAGCTGAAACCACCAAACAACAGTGTCTTGACTAGTTTCTCAGATCACTTGTCTCTCTCCTCGGTAAAGATGTAGCTTCCAACTTCCCTCAATCCGAAGAGGAAGCTATCAATAAGGCTCAACAATACGACCTCATCTATTCTCAATCAGGGTACTTATACACAGTCCTTCCTGATCTCCCAAAGCCCATGCCATTCGGTCAAGACAAACCTGAGATGTCTCACTCAGTAGACGGATTGATTGGTAATACCACACACCACTGTCCTCAACCCCAACCACCACCAATGTATGACACACCTCAATATCCGCCAGCATATGGGGGAACCTCTTATTACCCCCCACCCCCTTATCAACAACCATACCCTGTTTCTATTCCTCCGCCCATCAGTGGGCCACTTTCGGCACCCCCAATACACCCACCTATCCAAACAAGTTCTGGTACCCCCTCTACCTCAACTTATACTTTAAGTACTAGCGAAAGCCTCACGCCTTCCTACGTACCTTACGGATCACAAATCCCACATAATTCGTACTTTCCATTTCCTAGTTCTCCACAGCCCATGGCACCCCCACAGTCTCACACTGGGGTAAATTTTGTTCAACCCTCTCCCGTTCAGCAATATCAGAATTTTGAACAGCTGAATATGGAAAATCTGACCCATCCGTCGAGTAATGCCAAAAAGAAAGGAAGAAATAGGAACAATAACAACCCAGGTCAAGGTGGGAATCAACCCCAACAAAACCAACCTACTGGGGGAAACCAGAACCAAGGGAATCAGAACCCCCAGGGGGGCAATAACAACAGGCGTCAAGGGAGAAATAATAATAATATCAAAACCTCTTTCCCTTGTGCCCTTTGCGGTGATTTCAACCATTATACTCATCATTGCCCCCAAATCGCTGATTTTAAATGGCTGAATGACTCAAGAAGTCTACCACATCCTCCAATACCGCCTGCCCCTCAGCAGGCCCCACAACAATATGTGCAACAACCCCCCCAACCGTACTGCAGAATCCCATTCCACACCAGGGTGTGATGAACACCCAACAGGACACACAACCTACCCCACCTCAGTTGGGACAATACCTCAATCCAAACAATGTTGCAGATTGTACTATCCTCCTCACCAGTGAGGAAGAAATCCTTCTGCAAACACATAATCGTCAATATCATGCACCCACTGAGTCTCCTCCCATTCCCCCAGAAAAAAACCCAACACCAATGGGACCCCCGTTGGTACTCCCTCGCCCTACTGCCGAAACACCTCTTCACATCCCTCGCATCCCATTGCGCAGGAATGTCCACAACCCCCAGGCTAGGGCGGCTCAGAATTACAGTTTGGTTGATGACTTAGCACAGTCCCCGGCTGACATGTCAGTTTGAGAGGTCCTTCAAACTTGTCCCACTCAGTGGAAATCATTACTTTCCTCCTCGGGGACAGTCGACCCCGCGGATACCCAACTCATGACATTTGATCTCGACAGAGGAGAACCTCACCTTCCCGCTCTAATAGCTTTTCAAATCCCAGTAAAACTTTGGAACATCACAGCTCATCAGTGCATCATCTATGAAGGTGCATCCACATGCATTATGTCCAAATCTGTATGGAAGAAACTTGGTTCCCCTGAACTCATACCATCTACCATTATTTTACGAGCTTATGATGGATGACCATCATCTCCTGAAGGGCTCTTCCAAAATGTCCCCGTAGAACTCGGGGGCAAGACTATTCTCATCGACATTGAAGTTATCGACGCCCCACTCGATTATAATATCCTGTTCGGTCGTAGCTACATGTACGCTATGCAGGCAGTTACCTCTTCCGTCTTTCGAACAATGATGTTCCCCCATAATGGGAAGATCATTACCATTGACCAAGTCTCACATTAAGAGCCTAACCCTTCTGCCAACATCGACAACATTCTTCCTCTCATCCACACGAGTCATGATGCATACCCACTCATCGAAATGAGCCTCAGAATTTTCAAAGACCCATCATTGTTAGGTACTTACCATGGTGCACGACTGCTCCTTCATCTTTCCAATTAAGTATGCGTCGTATCATCCAACAGAACTGACATAGAGGATACCCTTCCTCCTAGGGAGGCTTCTATCATATCTGACGTCCCACTACCCCCTCATGCGCCTCCTGCGAACTCGTCGACTCCACCAGTCCACGATTTCACCTCTCCCCAAGGCCATATCCCAGTTTGGGAGATAGTTCCCCAAGCCATTACTCAAATCCCCTTCTTCTACCCTCCACCCGACATACAATATTTCCAAGTAGCCGCAACGCTGACCCTACCTAATATGGTGTTAGAAATTCCATTTTGGTATTTACATCCACCAGAGATGGTCCCTCGACCATCCCTTCCCCCCCAAATGGAAGGAATCCCAATAACAATTCCCATACTCACTCCCACCATACCCTCTACATCCCCACTCACTACCCTCCCTGCCACAGCTGGGGGCAGGAGAAAGATGAAGGAGCCCACAACTCCATTTCCCCCATGCGTCCAACCCCCTTGCGCGCTATGTGAGAAAGATGGACACCAAACCAATAACTGCCCATCTCTACCCGAGTTATGGAACCTGATTCCGCTCAGTCAAACACCATCAACGATCGCCACCGTAGCAAGTACTACCACCCCCGCCCCTCACTCAAGTAGTAAAGGGTTGCGACCCAAATTTGCTTGCGCTATATGTTCAAAATATGGCCATTATACACACTATTTCCCAGCACTACCATGCTTCCGACATACATTAGTCGCAGTACGCCAAGGCTTCCAGACTGAACCCAATCCAACTACATCATCCCTATCAAAAATCACTGACATCCATTATGTCACAATTTCAGTCAATGATTGTATGAGATGCCCTTTCTCTCTATGTGAATTCTTAGATCATTTTACATACCAATTTCCTATGATCATTGAATACAGGAAATGCCAATTGACCCTGATTCAAACCCCTAGAGAATCAATGGTTGACCTTACCTCGTCACTAGATATTCTTCATATCATTTCTCCCAAACTCGAGACACTCCCGACGCCTCCGTGGTTCTTGGACGACTTATCTGAGGATTCACCCCCAAATCCCCCCAATTCACCCATTCATTTCCCTACGGAAATTTTACACCCAACTACCACGGTTACTCCTCAGTACTTCGATATTTGGTTTATGTCGAGAGAACCATCACAATCTCCTTGCGTCGTTCCCCCTGCTTCTTCATCACTAGGGGACAGCCACACGACGACAATCACGGATATCACTCTTTACGACCCCTTGTATTCCCGCCAATTCCACTAGATCGGAAGACGCCAATTCCACTGTGACGAGGACATACTTGAAGAGTTAAACACCCCCGACTACCTATGGGATGCACTACACCATCGAGCGCTCTTCTTTCCACAGGAAGCCTCCACGCCTCCTAACCAACACCCCATATACGCGGTCGAAACAAAGGATTTTATCCCATCAGGGCATATCTACTGGTTCAACAAACCCATTCTCTCCCCTCATGCTTTCGAAGAAGGGTAACATGGCCAACATTTCCCCGACCATCAAAATCGACATTTCCATAAAAAATGGAGTCGTCGAGGAAATCACCATTGGCGCCGCATGCACTCCTCAGGAAATCACCGCCTATAAAGCCCTCTTCCAAGAATATCGGGATATTTTTTCTTGGTCCTACACAGAAATGCCAGGCCTTGATCCCTCTATCGTCAAACATCGCATCGACACCTAGCCTGACATTACACCAGTTCGCCAAAAATAGCGACCGCTACACCCATCCAAAGAAGCGACCATCAAAGTCGAGATTGAAAAATTACGCATGACTGGGTTCATCTACCCCATCACCTATACATCATGGGTTTCCAACCCTGTACCCGTTAACAAAAAACAAGGCACTATCCGCGTCTGCACGGACTTTCGCGATCTCAATCACGCATGTCCCAAAGACAAATTTCCAATGCCTTTTATCGATCAAATCATCGATGACTACACATGCCATGAGGCTCTATCCTTCATGGACAATTTCTCTTGTTATAATCAAATCCAAATTCACCCAGCCGATCAATACAAAATCACATTCACTACCCCTTGGGGTACTTTTGCATATCGTGTCATGCCTTTTGGCTTAAAGAATGCTGGCGCAACTTTCCAATGGGCTATGACATACATTTTTCACGATCTGGCTCATATAATCCTTGCATACTTGGACGACCTCACAACTCGATCCAAGAAACACACCCAACATCTTAATGATTTACGAATCATCTTTCAACGGTGTCGTCAGTAGAACATCTGCTTGAACCCCCTCAAATGCGTGTTCTGCGTCACTGTGGGGCACCTCCTTGGATTCATCATTTCCCAAAGCGGTATTACCGTAGACCCTCTCAAAGTCCAAGCCATCATGGAAATTCCACCTCCCCAGAATTTACGTCAACTCCAGAGCCTACAAGGAAAAGCTAACTTCCTACGATGATTTGTCCCAGACTGCGCCGATTTGTCCCAGACTGCGCCACTCGCGCACACGGTTTCCTTCGCCTACTACGCCATGAAATCCAATTTCACTGGGATGAACATGCCCAAAAATCATTTGATGATATTAAAACAATGCTATCTAACGCCCCTTTAATTAGTTCACCCGAATATAATCACGACTGTATCCTCTACATATTAGCATCAGCTGTCTCAGTAGCAGGAGTTCTCGTTCTAATCGGTGATGACGATCGTGAGCATGTCATTTACTATGTTAGTAAAAACCTCTCAGGGCCACCCCTGAAGTATAGACACGAAGAGAAACTAGCCCTTGCAGTCCAAAAACTACGTCATTACATTCTGCTTCACACGACTAAGGTCGTAGCAGATTCCAACCCAATGCAATACTTGCTCAGCCGTCGGCAAATTAATGGAAAATTTACCCGATGGATTGTTATCCTTCAGGAGTACAATCTTGAATTCTCAATGCCCAAGAGAAAGAAAGCTCTCGTCCTCGCCGAACTTGTCACGACCTTCCCCTCTGACACTACCAGTGCCCCCGTCAATACCGATTTCCTTGACGAACATCTCTTTTACATCACTTCGGATGATCCTTGGTACGACGACCTCCTCGTCTACCTCTGAACCCAAAAATTCAGTAACCACCTCTCACGAGATGACTATCGTCGCATTCGCCATCAGGCCCCCCGCTATCTCCTCATCGGAGATATCTTATATCGGCGAGGGGTTGACACCATACTTTGTCAATGCTTGACTATTGACGAGGCCAATCGAGTCTTGAACGACTGCCATAGCAATGCATGTGGGGGCTATCTTTCGGGAATGTCCACTGCTCAAAAAATCATCCGAGTAGGTTATTTTTGGCCTACATTGTTTCATGATTGCATTCATGCTGTGAAGCGATGCGAGAAATGTCAGCTTTACGCCAATAAAGCACGAGCACCACCTGCTCTGTTTCACCCAGTCATTACTGCTGGTCCCTTCTGTAAATGGGGCTTCGACTTCATGACTTGTAATCCCCCCTCCAACAATGGACACAGATACATTGTTGTCACATTCGATTACTTCACAAAATGGGCGGAAGCTATGCCCACCTTCAACAATACCGCTGACACTGCAACACATTTTTTCTTTAATCACGTCATATCTCACTTTGGCGTAGCACTCCAACTAGTTTCCAATCACGGGAAACACTTCGTGAATAAGATTTTCGTCGAACTCTCATCTCGGTTAGTATTCTCCCACGAGTTTGCCTTACCATATTACACTCAGTCTAACAGACAGGTCGAAGTAGTTAACAAGGTCCTCAAGACCATGTTACAGTGCACGGTTAATAAACATACGAACAATTGGCATCATATATTATTTTCTGCACTATGGGCTTATCGTACGGTCGTGAAAACGACCATTGGTTTCACACCATTTCATCTAGTCCATGGGTTTGAGACCACTCTTCCCATAGAGTGCAAAATTCCCACCTTACGCACCGCAATTGAGCTATTACTCGACACTGCTCCAATGGAGCAGCGCTTGCTGAACTTAGAGTCCCTGGATGAATATTGTTGATCTTCATTACAGAACAATGAGGCAGCCAAAAAATGGTCGAAAGCCACCTTTGATCGCCATGTCAACCTTCGTTCATTTCACGAAGGTGACCTCGTACTTGCTTACGATATCGCTCACGATACCCTTGGTCATGGAAAATTCGAGTCACTCTGGCATGGCCCCTACATTATCCAACATTGCCTCACCAAAGACGCATACATCCTGGCCTCTCCCGAAGGCATCTCTCTCAAAGAACCCGTCAATGGTTTATACTTAAAGAAATTTTATGCCTAAGTGTAGCCATTCTACTTCAGGTTATTTCTTTTATAGTGTTTTTAATCTTTTTTCCATCCCTCACGTCTAAACTATCATTTGTGCTATTGACAGATGCTTCCTCCACCAACTTACCACATCGGTTACGCCGACGACGCCAACCGTTGGACACAAAATCTCACTTCGGCAGCTTGGGCCCTCTATACCCCCTCACATGAAATGCTCCATTCTAGTGGCATATGTTTGGGTTTAGCCACCAACAACCAAGCCGAATACAATGCCGTCATTGGCCTCCTCGCCGATGCCCTGGATTATCGTATTCGTCACCTTAGCATCTTTCTCGACTCTCAACTAGTCGTTCCCCAGCTCAACAATGTGTACCGCATCCGTGATCCTTGTCTCTTTCGCAAATACCTGCAAGTTAGACTTTTATCTCGACATTTTGATTTCATTACATTTACAAATATTCCAAGACAATTGAATCAAATTACAGATAACTTATCTAACATGGTGTTAGATTGGCATATATCACATCAAGATACCTCTACACATACATAAAACTGTCAAAAACTAGTGACAACATATATAGATTAGACATCATCAACACATTACACAACACATGTAAACATCACATAGATCCCAAAATGTACACTCATGTATATATAAATCGTTCCACAGTTCCATCAAAATGTTTACATACAAATATACAAACATCCGCAGGTCAGTGAAGCACCTCGGTACAAAGTTGGTGCCGCTACACCAAAATGGGCTCACCAGCCTATATACAAAATAAAAAAAGATAGAGTGACACTCATGGTTCCTCTAGAGCACCACCTCTTGCCCCTCCCTCATGCGGTGGTCCCCCACCCACTACTGGTCCCTCCGGACCGGGAGGTAATCGTCCAGTCATAAC
>CBVK0100262857.1:0-13427 GCA_900067695.1 Picea abies
TGGCTTAAGCTCCCTAGCTTAGCCCCTTTTCTTTAACTTTTAGCCCCCACCCTTTCCCTAACTAGTGGAGTTTAGTCCCCCATAATCGTTTATCGTGGCCAATCTGCACGCAATGATGTATTTTATATTAATGCTGAGACATATACAAAAGTAGGCACACTGGCCTTTAACATCTAGGCTCTCCGGCCTAATAATAAAAAAAATGGCTCACCAGCTTATAAAACACAACATATACACAAAGGCTCCCTGGCCTCAAAATCGCACACACTTATGTTGTTGTGCGCAGTATCCTGGAATGTGCATACTTCCTCATTTTACTATGCAATACATGCACGCACTATGCCATGAAGGGTGCATACAAAAATGATATCAAACAACTCACCAACTTAAGTACATTTTCATTTACATTACAATTGGGTTCAGCCTAGGGATATTACAACTATTGTTTGTTTCTATCATAGGTTTCCCTTAAATGAATGACAAACATGATCTCACACAACACAGAGAGATAAACCTATTTTTGCTGATCAACTAGAGGTTAGTCTATGTGTTATTTATTTAAATTATTTATGAATGAATAATGATTGTGTTATCTAGACGTTAATTAGCGTTGTCTGTTTTAGTCAAATTATTAAAATTATATTCATTCGCTATTTAATAGTTTGATAGTTTGATCATTAGAATAGGTTTTGCTTTTGCTTAATCGTTTTAAGAAACATCATCTCAAACAATCACTTTCGCAAAGCTTTGTTTAAAATTTGCAAATTGTATAACATCATTGTATATAAACACTCTTGCTATACATTTGTGATTAATGTATTAATTCTTAATATTGTAGCTTTAGATTAGTTTTTTTCCTTTCATAGTTTTTAGGACCCTAGTTGGCTAACAGAGCCATTAAACCTGTGAGGTTATATCATACCAAATGGCTTGGGTTAATTAGACAACCCTAGTCCGGATCTAACCTTCTAGTTGACAGTGTGTCACTTATGTCTGTCAACAAATGGCGCTAGAAGGAGGGCCTGAAATTAATTGATGGCACGTGGAGGTTGCAAGACTCCCCCAAACAATCATTCTCCTGTCATAACATGTAGTCGCTCAGAAAATAACACTACACTTGACGCAACTACTACACCAAACACTACCCCTACATTCTTGTCGAACCAGTGACACCAGTTCCTCAAGGGATTGACATCCAAGAAATTGTTCGCCAGTCAATCATATGAACTCAGAGTGCTTTATCTCAAATCCAAAAACCTGGTAGAGAACTTAATCAACCCCATTGACTTCACAAATCTTCAAGAACAACCTCAAGACACTGGTGTTATCACTAGAATTTTGTCCGCAAATGGTTACATGAATCCATCATCTCCAAACACCCATTAGTCCATCCATGGCCCAAAAAATGCATTTCCAAAGGGCACAAAACTACACAATTGGTTATAAAATTAGCATGCGCTAAGGATACAAAGGAAGCGCACACACGTGAGATAGTCTAAAAACGCCGGAAAAGAACACATGTGCCTGATACGCGACTGTAGACACAAAAATCCGTGCATACCTCAGAACGACGCATTTATGATTTTGGTCGACCTTCCACCCACTTCTGGTTCATCTCCCAAGTCGATTTGACACCCAAATCTGAGCTGAATTTGAGTGGGGGGTTGGTCAAATACCTAAGGGTGTCCTAAAGAGACCCTTGTTCACACTAAGGACTGGTTGAATAATGCCTCAAAGTTTTGCTGTAAAAAGAGGCCATGGGTGCACTATATTTCCAATAATTCATTTGTATTGTTATGCTACCTATATTCTCTTAGAGGAACCTCTTTTCTCACTTGAGCATACAAGCACCGTTTCATTTAGCCATTCATATCACCTCTTGAGTGAATGAACTTTGGATTTCTTCACCATTTCCTTCTAGTTTTCTACTTGTAAGAAGAGTTCAATCATTGGGGGTTCAAGAGCCCTCCCTTGGAGGAAGAGGGGACCCATAATTATCCCTTTCTCTTTGGTGTTTCCCCACTAATACAACTTATCCATTGGTGGCATGAATGTTGTTTACTTTTTGTTCTATTTCCCTTGTGCACTCTAGTTTAGTTTCTTTTATTGTTATTAGCTTAATTCTTTGTTTATTTCTTATGCTTGATGTTTCTAACTCTTGCATTCACTGTTGTATTGTCCAACTAACCCAATTGGACTTGTAAGCGTCCTTATTTTTATCATTTAGGTGACAAAAGGGACACAACAGATTGCTGACTCCACTGGGGATAAGTATCAACTTCCTCCCCATTTGGGTTGTTTGAACACTTCTTTTTGGTTTATTTAACTTGCATGAACCATAACCGGCCCATGCCTGCCTACAAAAAGCTAAATTCAGAGCTGAGCTGAGAGAATTTCATCCGAAATTTTCTTCCTGGCCATGTAACAGAGAGTGCGTGGATTTTTTAACCCACAAGTGTCTCTTCTGAGCACATGCACCAAACTCACTATGTTTCTCCATGCATTCTATGCACCTGCGTCAAAAAATCATTTTTGATTTGCGCATTGGTGCCAAATCCGCCTCTGTCTACTTTGTGACCCACGCATCTGTCCAAAAAATCATACATTGTAAGGGTTTTTGTGATCTATTGAAGGCCCATAGCCTTCTTAAGTTTGATTTTATGTAGATTATAATATGCACCACACTTAGATTCCCTCTCCACATGAAGGGTTAGTCAAAACATAGGCACTTAAGGGGGTTAAAATCAATATTTTTCCTCTTTTTTCTTTCATTTTTCCACATGGATGGCTTGCTTTGATTAAAGATAAGTTGGAATCATTCTATATCACAAATATAACCACTTGCATTGGTACCAGAAATTGAACGTCAATATTTGATTATGCTCTTCTCTCGTGCCATAGAGAAATCTTGAGAATCATAAAAATGGTTGAGGGAAAATTTCATCTCCCTTAAAAGACACAACCTTTAGGAGAGGAAAACAACCCCCTCAGGACTCCTCTTAGTTTCTTTTTCAAACACATCTTAAATTTGTAAGGGACCATACATGCCCACATGCTACAAAGATAGGATAGTTTTTGAATTTACTTTCTTAGATTACATCACTAGGGAAATTTAAAGGTTTTGTAATGGGCCCATACATGCCCACATGTTCACAATCTAGGATAGTTTTTGAAGCTTTCTTAGATTAAATCACACTAGGGAGTTAAATGATTGGTAAGGACCCATATGTCCACATGCTATTTCTTTAGGGACTTTAGAATTCCACAAGGTTGTACCAATGGAATTTAGTAAATTAGGTAATCGAGACTTATGAAGACCACATGAAGTCCACATGTAGCAAGGTGACACCTAACTTATTAAAAAATTGGCACACTTTCACTTGTTCACACAAAACATCACTTCTCACTCACATAGTTTCATCTAGAATCGTGGAGGTTGAAGTAAGTTTCCTCCAAAGGGATCCTGAAACGCCCCACCCCTTTTCTTGATGAAACTATCCACTCCCACTTAACTTCAACAGGATTGCTTCACACCCCCAATCTCTCAAACAACCACATCTAATTTTTTTTCTAAAAACTCACTAAGTTTTCCTCCACAGGAGGTGCCAAAAGAATTTTTTTAGTCTAGGTAGGATCTCGGGGATAGGCATCTAAATAACTCCCCGTTATCTAGTTCTCACATCTTCAAACAGTAGAAGTTGTTAAATAGGGAACTTTAAAATCCTCCAAGTCAAGTGTTCCTAACACCATAAGGCAGGGAGATACCCGTGAAGGGTCAAAGGTCGAGGTATAATTGTTCTATGCATCCCCCCTTGAGTCACCCACCTCTTGGATGTGATCCATCCCGTGACCCATTTCTTAGGCCAAAAATCTAAATTCTTCACTTTGACCAAGGTACCTAGTGACCAAATTTTAGGACATCTATCCAGATGGCAATTGTGGGCTGCAATTTCACCTTGATCGGATTTTGTGTGGCTATTGGGAAATATCGCCAGCTCTTTTGGGATATGCCCCCTCTACCCCTCATTATAACTGATTTTTTCATTCTTCACTAGTTCCTCTTCTAGTAGCTTCAGACCCCACTGTTGAGTGCTATTGGAAGGTCTAGTGCTATTTTGAGAGGAAGGACGCTATGTCTTTTAGGACACAAGCATTTGTTTTCTTTGTTCTCCCACGTGGGAAAAATCTACCTACCCACATGTATGCTTATTTGTCAATTGATTTATGTATGATGCTTTTGTGATTACATGCGATTGTGAGATATATTGTGAAGGTCCAAAAATCATAACAAAGACTCTTGTTCATTTATTTCTCTCATCACCATTTGCACACATCCACTTTGCTATTTAGACATCATAGGGGACCCACAGAATCCTCGTCATTCCGGACGCTTGCTAAATCTCCCTCCCATTCTAGGGGGAGTTCCTAGTCTTGCCAACTCATCAACTCCACCTTCTCACACCCCTGTGAGTGCTACCATCTTGGGTTTCACTTTGCTTGGTTCCACTTTACTTGGTCCACTTCCCAAGGTCAATCATCCACTCGCTTTCCTTTACAAGGAAGTGGGGGGAACACTTCTTCCCCAGGAGAAAGTACAACCCCACCTAACTCCCCTCAAGGGTCAAGTACCTAAAAAACTCACACCATGGCTGGAGCTAATCCTCCACCACCACCCCATATGCCATACTTGGCTTCCCTCCAGATAACAGATCTAACTAAACTGACCAATGATCCTATATTGCATGACCCCACATGGCTTGCAATGCCTACCAAAATCCCTTCAGACATTGCCAAGTTTGAAGGAAAAGTCGGAGATGACCTGACCAACCATATCATAAAATTTCACTTATGGTGCCCTTCAAACAACATCATGGACAACTCCGTTCGATTGAGGTTATTTCAATGCACACTCACTGGCCCATCAGCCAAGTGGTATGTAGAATAAAAATCTGGGTCCCATGTGACCTTTGAATCTTTGGCCAAAGAATTTTTGACCTTCTTTCAACTACTAATCCGTCATGAAAATGGTCTCGAAATGCTCTCAGAATTTAAACAAACCTCCGCTACACACATTGCTGACCACATTCACGAATGGCGTCGATGACATAGTATATGCAAAGTTGAAGCCACCAAGCAACAATGCCTCAATTGGTTTCTCAAATCACTTGTTTCCCTCCTTGCCAAGGATGTGGCCGCCACCTTCCCCCAGTCTGAAGAAGAAGTCATTGACAAGGCTCAACAGTTTGAACTCATTTATTCACAGTCAGGATACTTATATACAGTACTACCTGACAACCCAAGACCCATGCCATTCGGCCAGGACAAACTTGGGATGTCTCACTCAGCAGATGGATTGATTGGTACCACAACACACCACAATCCACACATCCAACAATCACCTATGTATGGAACACCTCAATATCCACCGATATATGGAGGACCTCCTTATTATCCTCCTCCCCCTTATTAAAAACCATACCCAGTTTCCCTTCTTCCACCCATAAGTGGACCACCGTCGACACCCACAATACGCCCAACTGTCCAACCAAGTTCTGGTACCCCCTCTACCTTAGCTTACACCCTCATCACTAGTCAAAGCACTACGCCTTCCTATGTACCCTACAGAATATTTCCACCAAATAATTCATACTTTCCATTTACTAGCCCTCCACAACCCATGGCTCCATCACAAGGACACCGACATGCTGGGGTTAACTTTGTTTAGCCCTCTCCCATTCAACAATATCAAAATTTTAAACAACTGAATATGGAAAATCAAACCCATCAGTCAAATAATGCCAAAAAGAAAGGAAAAAACTGAAACAATAATAATCCAGGACTAGGAGGGAACCAGAACTACCCCCAACAGACCCAACCTGCCAGGGGCAACCAGAATCAGGGGAACTAGAACCCCCAAGGGGGAAATAAAAAAAAACACCAAGGGAAGCATACCAATAATATTCATACAAAATTCCCTTGTTCCCTTTGCAGTGAGTATGGCCATTATACTCACCATTTCCCTCAAATTGTTGACTTTAAACAGATGAAAGAATCCATAAATGGACCATGTCCCCCAGCACCACCAGCCCCGCCGCAGGCCCCTCAATAATATGTGCAACAACCACCCCCAACCATGTTGCAAAACCCCATTCCACACTAAGGGGTGATGAAAACCCAATAGGAACGACATCCTTCCCCACCATAGATGGGACAGTATCCAAACCTCGACACTCCTATCGATCACACTATCCTCCTCACTAGCGAGGAATAAGTTCTTCTACAAATGCACAATTGTCAATACAGTGCACCCCCTGACTCCTTTGCCACTACCTCTGAAGCAATCCCAGCCAAAAATGGACCACCTTTAATGATTCCTCTCCCTAATAATGAAACACCCCTTCATATTCCATGCATCCCATTACGACGGAATGTCAACAACCCCTAGGCTAGGGCGGCCCACAATTATAGTCTGGTAAATGACTTGGTACAATCTCCTGCTGCCATGTCAGTTTTAGAAGGCCTTCAAACTTGTCCTATTCAACAGAAGTCATTATTCTCCACCCTGGGGGCAGTCGACCCTACTGATACTCGACTTATCACATTTGATCTTGATAGAGGGGAACCCCATCTTCCCGCTTTGGTCACTTTCCAAATACCAGTTAAAATTCGGAACATGACAATTCATCGCTGCATCAATGATGAAGGTGCATCCACATGCATCATGTCCAAAACTGTATGGCATAAAATTGGCTCCCCTAAGCTTATACCATCTGCCATCACTCTCAGAGCTTATGATGGATGCCCATCCTCTCCTGAAGGGCTCTTTCAAAACATCCCCTTTGAACTAGGGGGAAAGACTATCTTCATCAACATTGAAGTTATCGATGCTCCACTCGACTACAACATCTTTTTCGGACATAGCTACATGTACACAATGAAGGCTGTGGCCTCTTATGTGTTTCACACAATGATGTTCCCCCACAATGGGAAGATCATCACTATTGACCAAGTGTCACATTACGAGCCCAACCCTTCCTCCAACATCGATAATATCCTACCCTTTGCCCACACTAATCCCGATGCCTACCCACTCATCGACATGGGTCCCATAATTTTCAAAGACCCATCCTTACTAGGGACATACCATGGAGCACCACCACTCATACATCCCTCAACACAAGTATGTGTCATCTCATCCAATGGAATAGAAACTGGAAATACCCATCCTCCCACAGAAGCTTCCTTACTATCTGACGTCCCACTTGTCATAGAGCTCCTTCCTTAGGAATCCCTTGAGAACTCTTCAACTCCCCCTGTTGCCGATTTCACCCTCCCCCAGGGCCACATCTCATTTTGGGAGACAGTCCCCCAAGACATAACTCAAATCCCCTTCTTTTACTCCCCACCAGGGATATAATATTTCCAGGTAGCCACAACGCTTACCCTTCCCAATATGTTGCTGGAAATTCCAGTATGGTATCTACATCCACCCACGATGGTCACTCAACCATCCCTCCCTCCCCAAACATAAGGAATCTTGATATAGATTCCAATACTTACTCCAACCACACCACCCTCACCCCCACTCTCTAGTGCCATGTTGGCAGCCATTTCACATTTTTTATCCTTATAAGCTGCCTACACAAGTGTTTTGGAACCCTTGATTCTTGTTGCAATCTTTTGAATAAAACAATACTATTATCTTGCGCATTCGCACACCTGCCTTTTTTTTTTCATTTTCACGACTGCAAGCGTGAAAACCTCAAGTTTGAAGTCATGTCGATGGAATTAAAATCGTCACTGGATTATGACGAATAATCTTGTCAATTTACCTCTAACTCAATGATGGTCACACAGTTGGAAAGACACCAATTCTTTACTCACTTTGCATTTTTGTTAATATGACTTCATTTTATAAGTTTGAAATGCAATGGTATTTCTAGTAATTGCGATTGAGTCCTTGATACAATGGTGGTTTGATGTTCTATTGTCTTTGATCAAATTTCTTGGTGCAATGGTTTCGTGAAAACACATTGACATTGTGGTTAAACCCTTGGTGCAATCATTTCGTACAACACATAAGTTTTATGATCGAACCCTTGGTGCTATTTTCGAAATATTGTTTTGGTTTTAAATCATACTATTGTTTGTGCAAGTATTCGGGTCGACTTATCATGGTTTTCAATAGTTGTTGGTTTGGCATATCATGTACATTGCTTTTAACACACACCAATAGTGATTTGAATCACCATAGCACCATCGTTTGTACATTTTGATATGAATGTTTTGCATGGGTTTGTTTCATTCCACCACCCTCGCACACTTAGACATTAATGCCTGCCTTGTATCTCGGGTTACCTCTGTTGGTTTTCGGGGAAGCCTGTGAGCGTTCGGTCCTGCGTATACCCTGTCCAAACCCCTATCCGTTTACCCTGCTCACTGTGTGCCCGATCCTATGGCACCTGTAGTGCGCATAGAACCTAATGGAATCCAGACACTGCTGCTATTTGACAATGTTCGTAAAGACCTGGAGAATAATGGTTGGATATTTTTTATCCAAAAGTTTGAGGGTTTTAACCTTATGGTCGCCCAACAGTTTGCCCTTATGTTTGATGGATGCTGGGCTAAGTTTGGAGATATCCAGCTTGAAATGGACGAAGAATTTCTCAGTTTGGCCACAAGTTTACCAGCCAAAGGATAGAGGTGGTTTAAGAATTCAAAAGTCGACGAGGTGACGTGGCCGCTTCTGTTCACGTCAAGGAAAATTGTTAGCTGTGATAAAGTTATGCCTGTCACTTCCTTGAAGACCAGATGACATGATTTATTGGCAATTGTTAAGAAATTTGTGACTTGCGAAGGTCATTATGGTTTAGTGTTTCTTTACCATCTTCGTTTGCTAATGAATTTTGTAGACTACCCTCTGAATATGCCTCACTACCTCCTACCCTTCTACCCCATGTGAAACCCTCGAACTGCCCTAACATTGACCTACCCGATACCATGCCCGACTTGTGTTCTAAAGACAATACTAAGACCGTTAAGAGGCCTGTAAGGAAGAAATGCAAGGGTAATACCGATGCAAAAAGTAGGGGAAAGAAGAATGCATGATGGATATCTAGATGTGCTCGGAACAAGCCCAAGCAAAACCCTGACCAGAAGCCTATTGTCTTGAGCGAGGATTCTGAATCTGAGGTTGAACACTTTTTGGTCGAGGAATACATGTATTCATAGGGTCTCTTCTTTGTTGAACCCTATGACTATGTATCTAACCTTCCACCGTGCCTCAAGAATGACCCTAACTTCCCGGGAATTAAGCTTCATAGTGAAACCCCTGGTGACTTGAAAGAACCCTCACCTATAATGCCAAGGCCCGATCAACCACCGTGTACTCAATGCAATTCTTGGCTTGAACGTTAATACACAGATGTTCCCCTGCTGCAATCTAAAATTAAGTCATTAGAGGAACAAGTTACTGTATTGTCAAAAGAAAGAGACAGGCTACAAGCCAATGAGAAGAAGCAAAAGACTATGGGTTCAATTGTCTTCAGAAATGTTGAGGCTGCTACGGCCTTTGTCAACTCAAGGTTATCCTGACCGAATCATTTCCTACACCCCTGGTATGATTATTTCAACATCGATTTTGAATGATTTGGTTTGAATTAGTTTGCTCTGAATTAGTTCAGTTTCATTTAAATAGATTCAAAAAACGATCCTGTTATTTTGATTTCGTTTTGAATTATGATTGCATTGAAGATTTGTTTGCTAAAATCAAATATGGCTAGGTTTTGATTGAACCGATTTAATACGATTTTTGTGTCGGCTCTGAGTTAGTTCGATTCAGTTCTGTTTGGTTTGATTTAGAAACGATGTTGTATGCCTTGAATTAGCATAGTTGTTTGTGTATACGTTGTATTAGTATCAAAGATTGGTTTGATAAATAGAATGTAATCTATTAGTTTTGAATTCAGAAATGATTCTGTTAGTTTTGTTTTGATTCAACAAAGATTTTGTTAAGTTCTGGATTGACATAAAGGATTGTGTTTGTGTTAAATGGATATGAAAGTTTTTTTGCTAAATCGATTATGGTCTGTTTCGATTGAAATTGATTCAAAAAAATGATTTCGTTGGTTATGAATTTTCAAGACGATTCTGTCTCCTTCGAATTGGTAATAAAAAGTTGCTTGACAGGTCACATATATCCCTGTTACCATCTGGTTAATTAAACACGATTTCGTTTGTTTCAAATTGGCATAAGAGATTTGGTTACTTCCAGCGTGAATGATTTGCTTTGTTTTGAATTAGAAATTAGAGGTTTGTTTAATAGGTCAAATATATTTCTGTTATCTTTTGGATTGATTTAAAATGATTCTGTTTGTAAATATGACCAGCTATGGAATCGTGAGATTCTGTAGCTGGCCATGAAATTTGGATTTTTCGCTAATCTTACAAATAAAACATTATCTAAACTTGTTTATTTTTGTCCACCTATAGGTACATATGAATTTCAATGGGAAATTGGACATGCTGTGGCAGTTTAGAACATGCTTTTGTTATATATTTTTGTTTTAAGTTGTTAGTTTTAGTTAGAAATAGACATTTAGGAGATTCTTCCCATATTTTCTGTAACAGTTGTTGATAATTCCCACAGGGATGTTTTACCCTGTGGCCTTTATATACTCATTAATTTTTGTAAGGAACCCATCACTGTTGGGAGAACAAAGACTATGGACTTATAAGGATACAAACTGGAATGAAAGTGGATGTTTTGTAACAGCTTTAGCTTTCAATATATCAAACTTTTATTTCGAGTTTTGTTCATATCAGTTTGCGATCAAATTATCGACTACTTTAGCTATCATAATTTGTTGCAGGTTGATGTGATTTGGTTTATGTGTTGTCCATATTTGATGTCTCTTATTTTAAGTACAACAATTACTTTGTTTCAATTTAATGAATTAAAGGTTTATCTTCTTCGTTAAATGAACCATTTTGTACAAATCTTCGCAAACGGATTTATCTAAATGTGATGATTTGTAAATTTTAAGATTGCTATCGTTTTATGTCTTGTTTGTCCTATCATTCATATTCAAAGAGCACTGCTGCTTCCTGTTTACAAGAAGTTTGTGGAAAATCTGGTGCGGGTTTCCCCCATCAAACAACTGAATTGGATACCTTGTACGGGACAAATTAGAAAGCGTTACTACAGGTTAGTTTGTTAGTGTTATTTGAGTAGTTTAGATAGATATATAGTTTAGATTTACAGTTCGGATTATTATTTTAATTTCTCAGCTTAGATAGTTTTCATTTTATTCCTTTCTCATAAAATTATAAAAATAAAAAATAGTAGTTTTGCTGTCATAGGGCAGATAACAAATGATTTTTGCAGGTTTTCGATTTAAAATCTGTAATCTGTAAATACTATACATTTGTGATTGAGATCTAATTGTAATGATAGCTGAACATTTAAATAAGTAGGATTATTGTTTTATGATATTAGTAAGTAGACTGTATATATGCTTTAGAATTGTATATAGTTTGATGCAGTTGATTTTTCTTTTATTTAGATTAGTTCCTTTAGTTTAGTTTTTCTTTTGTTTTCCTAGGACTTAGATCGGCTAACAGAGCCACTAAACCCATCGGGGTGGATCATCCCAAATGGCTTGGGTTATTTAGACAACCCCAGATCGGATCCACTCCTCCAGTTGATGAGTGTTCAATTTCACCCGTCAACAGATGGCGCTAGAAGGAGGGCCGATTGACAAGCTGGCCTTGTAGGAGCCTTTATTTTAAATGTATTCAATTTCCCCCATGGCTCCCCAAATCACTATGTTGGAACATGCTTTCAACTTTTCATTACCCGATGTTCCCAATGAGACAGTCTCACGCTTGTCCAAACTCACCTTTGATGGTGGAGGCAATATATCTACTAAAGACTACCTTAACAAGTTTTGGTGCAAATGCATCAAACATGACATCTCAGAGTTAGGAGTTTTATGCAGACTGTTTTCTTTTACTTTTAGAGGTCGAATCAAACATTGGTTTGAATCCTTTCCAGCATGTCACATTTTTGATTGGTTTCAATTTGTATATGAGTTTCTAGATGCTTTTGAAATTTATGATTTCAATCAATTATGTGAAGAATTTCATACTTCACTAATCAACGGCGATTCTTCTTCAGAAGACTTTTTGACAAGAGTATATCATATCCTCTGTAAATTTAATCTCGATGACATGTCATTGGCATTAAATCTCTTCTATGATGCTTCCATCCCTTCCATCCTGTCATGTTCAATCACAAATGAAGAACCAATTGCAAATCCTATCACTCAACTGCTAGAACAATCTTCTTTGCAAGAAGAGAAAAATTCTTCCAATAATGTTGAACAAGCCAGGGAGGTAGAATCTATTGATCATGCTCTTATTGACAACCAAATTGGTTTTTCCTTTGAATCATTGTATTTTCAGTCTACGAATAGTATGGAAGATGATTCGTTTCTGGCTCAAGGTGAATACCCTCATTCTTTTAACTCATGCTCTAATCAACATTTGAAATCAGTCATTGAAGAACACTTAAGTGACGAAAATCATTTTGAATGTTCTAATACTCCTATGAAACTGATTAGAGAAGAAGATATGCAACTACAAGAAGAAACCTTAAACCTTCATCCTCAAAATGCTCTTTGTTCACAGGAAAGACTAGATGTTTGTCACATAAATTTTGAATTATCTATCACACAAAAGCCAAATCCAGATGATCATATCATGTTGAGGTATTCGTCACCAAAACAAAGTAAGGGTTTTAAAGAAGGTGAAGAGAAATCTTTTGAGAATACCATTGTTAATTCAAGAGATTCTTTTCACGTGCTTATGTCTGATTCCTTTTATTCTTTATATCCTGATCTCTTCCTAGAATCTGTTGGACTTGACACCTTACCTAAAACATCCTACTCTTTTTCGCCACAATCATATCATTTTGGTGAAATTAATTCCGAGCATAACATTGATAAAACCAGATTTGACGCTTGTTCACCTTCATCACTCACATGGGAAAAGGACATGTTGCAAGATGATTTTACACAGTTTATTGTTGAAAAGGACGATGCATTATATTTTATGGAGATCAAACATTCTAAGTTTCATACTCGTTCTTTGCTTAGCTCGAATCTTGATGTTTATGCTTCACATTTTGAAATGATCAATCTCATCGAAGGAAACATTCAAACCAATGATCCAATTGATTTCATGAATCCTCCTATGATGAGTTTCCCATTGATATATTCGTTTCATCAAAGTCATGGTTTGCATCCTCATTTTTGTGACAGGATCTTAGGATGGCTTGAATATTCATATATAAAGAAATTTCATAATAAAGACGTGAGATCGGAAGAGCGTCGTGTAGGGAAAGAGTGTAGATCTCGGTGGTCGCC
>CBVK0100262859.1:0-10948 GCA_900067695.1 Picea abies
CATGGAGCAAGAGTCCTCTCTGATGCAAGTCCAAACCGATGGTGATGGAAGCTAATGCTGCTAACAGGACAAGTCTGGCGAAGAAGAAGAAGGATGGGCCCTTCAGGGCCATGCTCAGGTCAATCCTGCTCTCGGTACTTCATGTCTAGGACCTGTGGGCCTCGAGACATGATCTCCTAGTCATCCCTAGAAAACGGAGATAACAGGACCCGTAAAAATAATAAAACAACACCTAGTCAGAGGATAGGGGGTCTCATCACGAACCAGCCTATTAGGTCCATGGGTACCTAGTAGTATGACATTACCACCAGCTAGTTACCACGCCAAGATAGTGACTCTTGGTTGCATGGCCAAGAGAAAGGGGGTCTCATCACGAGCCAACATTCTCATTTCTGTAAAAGTACTTGTGGGTAACGTTGTCACCACTAGTCACCACGTCAAGACAGTGTCCCCTGATTAGCTTCTTGAAGAAAAAGAAATAAAGAATAAAGAATAAAAGGCATGAATGGGCTTGAAAAAAAATTGCATCCAAGACAGGTGCAACTCGCCTTCTACAAAGGCACCCACAGGTAAAACTTTGCATCCTCTGCTCTCACTGTACCCGCTTGCCTAGACATCCCTTATCCACATCACCCACTTACATGGCTCGGATGAAGTCTCTTCTGAAAACTTTCCTCTTCCAGTGGACATTAGCCCAATAGGACGCCCTGTATTGCAGGCTGGTATAATGTCTTTGAGCTTTTAACTGGGGTAATACGGGTTTCATGCACATGTTTAATAATATTGATGATGAGATGTGATTGACATTGCTATGATCCCTGTGACTTATGAGCCCATGGAGGGTGTAGCTGTTGATGTGCAAGATCATGCCCGACGGACAGGTACCATGTTGGACCAGTACACATGGGGAGATGATCAGTTCAGACCTCCATGGGGTTGAAGGGCCCACCAGATGGATGTTGAGACCCCAACAAGAGGAAGAGACCGGACAAAGGGGTTTGCACAGGAGAGGAGGAGGACGTCTTGCAGAGGCACCCCGACAGAGCTTGACCTAGGGGGATTGTGTCCTTTTCAGTGGAAAGTTGGCCTTGGAAGGCCTAGGACGTCACCTAGGAGGTTCATGACGTCATCCTTTCTTCATGAGCGTTTAGGCAAATGGGCAGGGCAGTTTCGCACGTGTGGCAGCTTGGAGAAGCCCAAGAAGGGCTAACGTTTTTCTCCAGGATGATCCATTTTCCCTCGAAAGGGCCAATGTCACCGTAAAAGGGGCATGACATCTCTCTATTGCTTCATTAGGGTTTAATTTTTAACATTTAATGTAAAACAATATGATTTTTGGTATTTTGGCCTTGTCGACCTTTTTATGACCTAAAAGTAAAATTAGGCCATGGTACTGTATAAATTGAGGGTTTTCACCTTCATTTTTGCATCATCTCTCGCTCACTCATTATTGAGGTCTGAAATTTGCGCTACACTTGGAGTACTTGGCGGAAATTGTGAGGCGCACTTGTTGAAGGAAGTGCTTTATTGGCATTTTTGGCATTTATCTTGGTGGAAGGTGTTACAACTAGGGTTTGCTACTTGATTTCTTGGTTAAATGTAACTAAATTTCTGCAAAACTTCTTGAATGAATGGTTGTAGTGTTATTTCTCTTGCATTTATGGTTATAATTTTGCTAATTCAAATCCTAGGGAACAAGCACACATAGAAGGTCCTTGTCTCATGTCCCCATTAAGATTTTTGGCCATTTCATTTGCTGAAGTGAGATAGAGCCTTGCCCTAGCAACACTCTACTCTTTCATGCTAAAGAGGATTGAGCCTTGCCTTAGCAACACTCAAATCTATCTTCTCCTATGCTAGTTGTTTTACATTTTTAAAGCTGAGAAGGAGAAAACGCATCAAGGCCTAGTTCCCCTACACCTTGATGAGCCGATTTTCCCTAGGGTTTGCTTGGTAAAGCCTTGCTATAACAACACGTTGCCTGCAAAACCTCTTGTCTCAGTTTTATGCAACCTTTTGAGCTAGTCGTTTTTGCCATTGAGCTAAGGAAGAAGGAGAGAGCACTGAGGCCTAGTTCCCCTACACCAAAGTGAGCCTCTCTCCCCTAGGGTTTTGTCCTTGAGGCCTTGCCATAGCAACACTTCAAGGCTTGACCCTCCTGTCCTTAGTCTTACTATCACCTTTGATCCTTCAGCTTTTGTGTCCTCCTTTTCACTACATTTACCCTAGGAACGCACTGATCTAAGGCCTAGCTTGTGAGTACTATGATCAAAACAACTCTTAATACTTTGAACAAAACCCTAATTACTCTAACCCTAGCCTAAGACTAACCCTACTAACTAATTATTGTCGTTATCATTTGCTTTTAAACTCATTGTGCAACTATCGTCTTTCTTATGAGCAATTGAATAGTTATTTAAGGCGTTGTTTAAATGAAGTGTTAATTGTTACAATTGAATGCCACGTTCCTTTAACATTTATTGAAGAAGTGATATTGTGCATCATTGCTATTATATGAAGAAGTGATATTGTGCATCATTGCTATTATATAAACATTGACTTCATCAATATTTATTTCTCAATTGCTTATATATCAGATAGTCATTGATTATATGAAGTACTAACCAAGCGAGTAAGCTGGCATATATCTATCTCTTGTTGCTTTGTCTCGGGCAGGTACATCTCTCTTTTTGGTTATACTTCTCTTTATTGGCTGGTTAGCCGAACTATCTGCTCAGTGGTGACTTGTGAGGGGGAATTTATCTTTTAGCCTTCAATCATTTGCCTTCTCAAAACCCCAGGTCATCGGGGACGTCTCCCCTGTGCCTTACCTCCCTAAACAGAAAGAACCTTCCTATCGAGGTGGCATTGGGTGGGATTGGTTCAATTACGCCAGTTTGTCTCTTCACATCTGCCTTTTATCCTAACTACAAATTGTGATAACATTTTGGTGCCGTTGTTGGGGAACAACGAGTCAAACCTTCCTCAGACGACACTTTTCGGTAAGCCTTGCCTCTAGAGTCTTTATCTTACAAGCTTACCTAGTGACTCCACTTGGGGTGTTTTCCCTTATCTTTTGATAGTTTCAAGAAAATTATCTGGCGACTCCACTGATGACGAAGCCAACTATGACTTCACAATGGGACCCGAGAAACTACAAGCCTTTAGACATGAGTAAAATCCCGGGATACCCTAGACAAATGCCCCCGAAATATGAAAATTGGCTCTCTAGATTCACTGGTAGTGATGGAGAAAGGCTCGACTATCACATGACTAATTTTTGGGCTTTCTTTCAATACCACCCTATCGGTGATGATGCCGAAGACTTGGTAATGAAACTCTTCTCTGCCACTCTACATGGAAATGCTAGAAGATGGTATGATAATCTTCCAGCCGCTAGTATCACATCTACGGACCAATTAGAAGAAACTTTTGTCATGAGTTGGGGCATGAAATTGGAAGATATCCAATTATTACTGAAAGGACTTGAATACATAAGACAAACCGAGGATGAGACCATCAGGGCTTTTGGGGTTAGGTTTCAGAGGTCGCTGCACCAAATTCCTGGGAGCCATTGTCCTGAAGACAAGTACCTCTTATATCTCTTTACCAATGCTCTTCTAGGACATTTAAGCTTCCTCCTCAATAAAAAGGGTCCAAAAACACTCGCAGAAGCTTATAACATGGCCATAGAAATGGAGGCAAACATCTCCTTGATTAGGAAGAAACATCCCTTTACCCCGGATGCCCTTAGTTTGGATAAATAACCTTCCTTTAAGATCTTTACTGAAAATTCACAAGAAAGAAAGGAACAAGTTATCAGTCAACAAAATGGAGATACAGTTGTAGAGTTGGAACCTAAGAAACATGATGAGATATCAACCTGCGCTCCCCCCTGTAATGAAGCCGAAACACTTCCTCCTGCACAACAAAAAGACGATGAGGTTAGTGGCTTTCCTTTTCAGGATTTCAATGACACCTTGTTCCATGATTCAGAAAATGAAGGAAGAATGAAAACCTTGAACGAAGTAAATTTTCCTTCCTGTACAAGTGAAGACAAAGCGGCAGTCCATGAGGATGAAACAATAATGCATGTTGAAGACACTCAACTCCTCAAAGCTCCTGCACAAGAAGAAACAGTAAGTTACCCTCCTCCCCAAAATTTTGATGATGCTCTACTTTATGATGAGGGAAATGAGGAGGAGATAAATGAGTTATTGAATGTTTCAAGTCCAACATGTTATGATATAGATAGTGACACGGTTGATAACATTGATGAGTTCATACATGTTGGCAGACGTAGGTGGGATATAGTTGGTTATGATGTGGATCCCATCTATGACATTGAGAGTCATTTCCAAGTGTTGCCTCTACAATTATCACGACAGATTACCTTTGATTTGTGGCAACAAGGGGATGATATATTTATCGATGCTCCCCAAGCACCCAAGGTTGACCTAGTGCCATGTTTTCCTGACAATTTTCGGTCCTACCCTCAGGGCTTTGATGAGTACTCCTCCAAGCACTTAGATTTATCCTATGAAGATGACTATCTACCACCGTTGTGCTCAGCTCTTGCTAGGAGTAAGAGCGTTGTTTGCCTAAAGAAGGATTCTCATGACCTTTTTCTCCAGCCACCTCTTATTACCTTACCTTGCTGTATCATTAGAGGTGTAGTTGAGAGGTATATATTTTATATTGAATCTCCTCTGAAGCAAACCTTAGAATCCAAGGGTTGGTTGAAAACTACAAGTTCAAGACTATCATCTCAGTGTTTCAACTTTCCCTTAAAAGTTTGCCAGTCATCTGCCAGATCCTTGTTAGTCCCTTCAGAGTGTGAGGACATCCTGGGTAGCCAGTTTGCAGACCTGTTGAGTTGGTATTCTAAACCTTGGACTTTTCATGACCCCTTCCTAAAGTGGATTGAGCACTTTCATCAGAGATTAACGTGGCATGAATTTATCCCTCCCACCCGCCTCCATGAGTTAGACTTTGTGACTTCCGATGATATGATATATATTCTAACTCATGTCATTTTTGTGCTTGACTTATCACTACTTTGGTTTATGATGAAGCACAAAGGCAGGTATAGTGGGACGTTGTTGGATTGGATTCACTGGTTGTTTGACTATACCCAACATCCAGCCAACAGGTAAGTACAGGTAAGTAGTTTTCTTTACATTCACATTGTTTTATACAGATATATGTTGGGGTGGTATCACCGCCCCAATTGGTTTCTAATAATTACTATTGAGATCAAGCAGGTAAACAGGTTATGCCAGAGATGCTAAGGTTCTCATGCGCTCTACGGTGAGCACATGTGCCCGAGTTGGAGCCAGATGTTATCCCCCACTTTTATGGATAACAAGGAGATCATGTCTCGAGGCCCACAGGTCCTAGACATGGATTACCGAGAGCCGGATCGACTTTAGCTTGGCCCTGGAGGGCCCATCTCTTCTCCCTTTCAGCGCCTCTACTTTGTCAGCAGCAGTAGCATCCATCACCATCGGCTTGGTCTTGTGTCAGAGATGGTTCTTGCTCCATGATGTAATGAGTCCGGGTATCATGGTATGTGTCACTCTGATCTTCAAAACCTTTGAATATGTGCATTTAATTCCTTTTGTTTCTAACAAATGCTTGGATCTTATACTTGCCCACTTGACCATGTCTGAGGGGAATGACAGGATGTCCTAGTAAGCCTGTGTCTGTAGGTTTTGGTTTGCCACTGGGGGGATTTCTGAAAATCCATTGTCCGCTCCCGTCATAGCACCACCTTTTCATCTTGCTTCCTGCTCATCTATCCCATTACACTTGTCCGGACATTGGGTTGACCTATCATTTGAGGATTCCACCTTACCTTGTGGGAAGAAGGGGTTAAAGGCCCAGAAGGTAAAAGCAAGTTGGCAAAAGATAAAAGCATAAGAATCAAACCTCGAGATGCTTCGCCCAGGGATCCTCGAAAAAGCAATAAAAGGCTTCTCAGCAAGAAACAAGAGGGACCCGTAAAAATAATAAAACAAGACCTAGTCAGAGGATAGGGGATCTCATCACGAGCCAGCCTATTAGGTCCATGGGTACCTAGCAGTATGACATTACCAGCAGTTGGTTAGCACGCCAGGGTAGTGACTCTTGGTTCCATGGCCAAGAAAAAGGGGGTCTCATCACAAGCCAACCTTCTCATTTTTGTAAAAGTACTTGTGGGTAACGTTGTCACCACTGGTCACAACGCTAGGGCAGTGTCCCCTGATTAGCTTCTTGAAGAAAAAGCAATAAAGAATAAAGAATAAAAGGCATGAATGGGCTTGAAAAAAAATTGCATCCAGGACATGTGCAGCTCGCCTTCTACAAAGGCACCCACAGGTAAAACTTTACATCCTCTGCTCTCACTGCACCCACTTGCCTGGACATCCCTTATCCACATCACCCACTTACATGGCTTGGATGAAGTCTCTTCTAGAAACTTTCCTCTTCCAGTGGACACTAACCCAATAGGACGCCCTGTCACTTTCTCCAAACTTGTATTGCAGGCTTATATAATGTCTTTGAGCTTTTAACTAGGGTAATAGGGGTTTTATGCACATGTTTAATAATATTGATGATTAGATGTGATTTACATTGCTATGATCCCTGTGACTTATGAGCCCATGGAGAGCGTAGCTGTTGATGTGTAGGATCATGCCTGACGAACAGGTACCATGTTGGACTGGTACACATGGGGATATGATTAGTTCGGACCTCCATGGGGCTGAAGATCCCACCAGATGGATGTTGAGACCCCAGCAGGGGGGAGAGACCGGACAAAGGGGTTTGCACAAGAGAAAAGGAGAACGTCTTGCAGAGGCACCTCGGTAGAGCTTGACCTAGGGGGATTGTGCCATTTTCAGTGGAACGTTGGCCTTGGAAGGGCCTAGGACATCACCCAGGAGGTTCATGACGTCATCCTTTCTTCATGAGCATTTTGGAAGATGGACAGAGCAGTTTGGCACGTGTGGCAGCTTGGAGAAGCCCAAGGAGGGCTAACGTTTTGCTCCAGGATGCTCCATTTGCCCTAGAAAGGGCTAACGTCACCCTAAAAGGGGCATGACATCTCTCTATTGCTTGATTAGGGTTTAATTTTTAGCATTTAATGTAAAACAGTATGATTTTTGGTATTTTGGCCTTGTCAGCCTTTTTATGACCTAAAAGTAAAATTAAGTCGTGGTACTGTATAAATTGAGGTTTTTCACCTTCATTTTTGCATCATCTCTCACTCACTCATTAGTGAGGTCTGAAATTTGTGCTACACTTGGAGTTCTTGGCTGAAATTGTGTGGCACACTTGTTGAAGGAAGTCTTTTATTGGGATTTTTGGCATTTATCTTGGTGGAAGGTGTTACAACTAGGGTTTGCTACTTGATTTTTTGGTTAAATGTAAGTAAATTTCTGCAAAAGTTCTTGAAAGAATGGTTGTAGTGTTATTTCTCTTGCATTTATGGTTATAATTTTGTTGATTCAAACCCTAGGGGACAAGCACACATAGAAGGTCCTTGTCTCATGTCCCCATTAAGATTTTTGGCCATTTCATTTGTTGAAGTGAGATAGAGCCTTGCCCTAGCAAAACTCTACTCTTTCATGTTGAAGAGGATTGAGCCTTGCCTTAGCAACACTCAAATCTATCTTCTCCTATCCTAGTCATTTTACATTTTTGAAGCTGAGAAGGAGAAAACACATCAAGGCCTAGTTCCCCTACACCTTGATGAGCTGATTTTTCCTAGGGTTTGCTTGGTAAAGCCTTGCTATAGCAACACGTTGCCTGCAAAACCTCTTGTCTCAGTTTTATGCAACCTTTTGAGCTAGTTGTTTTCTCCATTGAGCTAAGGAAGGAGGAGAGAGCACTGAGGCCTAGTTCCCCTACACCAAAATGAGCCTCTCTCCCTTAGGGTTTTGTCCTTAAGGCCTTGCCATAGCAACACTTCAAGGCCTGACCCTCCCGTCCTTAGTCTTACTATCACCTTTGATCCTTCAGCTTTTGTGTCCTCCTTTTGACTCCATTTACCATAAGAACGCATTGATCTAAAGCCTAGCTTGTGAGTACTATGATCAAAACAACTCTTAATACTTTGAACAAAACCCTAACTACTCTAACCCTAGCCTAAGACTAACCCTACTAACTAATTGTTGTCGTTATCCTTTGCTTTTAAACTCATTGTGCAGCTATCATCTTTCTTATGAGTAATTGAATGGTTATTTAAGGCATTGTTTAAATGAAGTGTTAATTGTTATAATTGAATGCCACGTTCCTTTAACATTTATTGAAGAAGTGATATTGTGCATCATTGCTATTATATAAACATTGACTTCATCAATATTTATTTCTTAATTGCTTATATATCAAATAGTCATTGATTATATGAAGTACTAACCAAGCGAGTAAGCTTGCATATATCTATTTCATGTTGCTTTGTCTCGGGCAAGTACATCTCTCTTTTTGGTTATACTTCTCTTTATTGGTTGGTTAGCCGGACTATCTGCTCGGTGGTGACTTGTGAGGGGGAATTTATCTTTTAGCCTTTAGTCCTTTGCCTTCTCAAAACCCCAGGTCACCGAGGGCGTCTCCCTTAGGCCTTACCTCCCTAAACAGAAAGAACCTTCCTATCGAGGTGACATTGGGTGGGATTGGTTCAGTTACGCCAGTTTGTCTCTTCACATCTGCCTTTATCCTAACTACAAATTGCGCGATAACAAGGCCTAGATATCCTTAGGTTTAATTGTTCCATTACCTGCTTAGTCATAACATTTGAGTCTGCTCCTGAATCAAGCATGCAATTATGAAGGAGATGATTGTTCAGAAGTAGAGAAAGGAAAAAAGGTTTATTCTTTTCATTTCCCCTATCCCAATTCTGCAAAATTACTAGTGCATCCTGGTAAGCTATTGCTAGTTGTCTATCCACAATGTTTTGGGGAGGATCGTCTATGGCTTTAAGCAACTTTTCCCTTTGGGAAGGGATCTTAATAATTTCTGACACAAGAACCAACATTTTCGCATTATTGAGCCATCCCCCTAAATCAATATTTAACTTAGAATTTGCATGCACATTTGATTTAGGAGGGGAAGGAGCTACCTTAGGAATGTTCCCTTGAGGCCTATCTTGATTTCTTTGCCCATTCCTTTGGTAATTAATGCTTCTATACTTAGTCATTTCTGACACTTGTTGGGGAGTAGGCTTAGGCCCAAACTTTTATGTTGCCTTGTCTACAACATTATTCATGCAACTAGCATTACTACCTTGTTCAGCAAATTCCATCCAATCATGCATTCCAACATTGTACTTTCTACCACACATATTAACTTGTTCATTTCCTGAGTTAGAATAATCTTCTTCATCACAACCTTCAAGGAAAACTAGGCAAGTCATTTCCTCATGAAATTCACCACAAGGTCTACAATAAGGTATGGCTTGAGATCAATCAAGTTGGTGGACTCAAAAGGATTTGGTGGCCTTTGGTCTTGAGGAGGAGGTCTCTTTGGCCATTTATCATTTGGCTTGTGATGTGATCTACTATATTGCGCCCTCTCCATAGTGATCAATCTATTTTGCAAAGCATTCATCTGATTGGCATGGTTAATTTCCATTTGTTTGATCAATTGAGTTAGCTCCTTAATGCTATCATTAGAAGACTCTTGACCCTCTACTTTCTTCTTCCTTTCCTCAACATTCTTGGAAGAAATTCCCCTTGAAAAACCATGAATGTTGGACTTCCTAGCATCTTGCATATTCTTATCTATCCTTATCGCAAAGTTATGTCCATCCCTTAGAGTTTGTGGATCCTTATCCCTCAATTGATATCTGATTTCCCCTTCAAAGGCTTCCATGTAATGAATTAAGATAGATGCATCAGGAGGCTTGATAGTTGTAGGGAGACTTTTAACCAAGTCATTAAATTTTTTATTGAACTCGTCCATAGTTTCATTCTCTTTTTTCTAACTTGTACTAAGGGCAGCTAGCAAATGTCGATCCTCTTTCTAATCACCCCACCTTGTTATTTTTTCAATAAGCAAGGCTTAATCATGAAGTTCATTCCATTTTAGCATTTTACTTAAACCATAAACAATTTTGTTGCAGCAACCAAGATCACAAGAAGAAACACCATGCTCAAGTACACAAGAAGTATCTTGGGAAACCCTTCTCAACAAGGGAAGAAAACTCAGCCAATCCTTTGCTATATTCCTTAAGAGAAAGACCTCCACCACCAAGAAAACCTAGCACACAAAAGGGTGCTCACGAACCCTAGAAGACTAGCGCCCAAGAGAGGTGTGCACTTTTCCCAAGAAGATGTACTTGCTGAAATTTCCAAACTCACACTTAAGATATGATTCCTCAATGGGGAATTTACCTTTACTTATATTAGACTTGACCTGTCAACAGAAGTGTCTATTGGCACAACAGAGCAGACCTCTCTAACTCACAATATAATTAATAATAACCAGATTAATGATCTTTTACAGTAATTATTAATTACTTTAAGGTGGGGCCGACCTATACCCTTTACATTACAATTAGGGTTATAGCCAGGTCTGACTCTTGAACAATATAGCAAGGGATCTCATACACCCACTAGTGCTCAACCACTAGGGGCACATCCATAAGGATGTCCATATCTCTATCTCACTGCGTCTCACAGGAGAACGATACTCACTAGTTCTCAACCACTAGGATCACGTTCACCTGTGCTCATCCACAAGCACGTCCACTCAACAGATCTTCTTTCCCACTACATTACACAGGGGAGTCATCTGGAGTTCATCATCTCAACTCTCTACTCAGAGGAGGCTAATACATCGTCTTCATCTCTGTCTCATAACGATGCACCCAGCTCATGAGAATTCACACGTTCACCTTGTGCTCAGCCACAAGCATGTCCAACTCAGCAAGTCTCCTTTCTCATTGCGTTACACAGGAGAATCATCT
>CBVK0100262861.1:0-10233 GCA_900067695.1 Picea abies
AACATTTATCCTGGGAAACCCTCTAGGGGAAGAAAACCCAGCAAAACTTCGTTAATATAGATAGCCAATACAATTCCAAGAGATCTCTATGCTAAAATAGAAAGTCCTCTCCAAGATATGTGCCACTCTCTCTCTCCTTTTCCGGTAACAGATCATAACTTGTCTCTCAAATTGAGTAAGTGAGTTATGTCCAAGTGAGGTGCTAGCCTCCTTTATTTATACAAGTCTGGCATGTGTGAAGTGTCTCTTCACTGGCAGGGCCAACTTCTCCAACTGGGTGGGTAAACCCACCTTTATTATATTTTTGGGTCTCTTTATTAACTGCTAGGGCCGACTTCTTATTCTGCCTATTACAATTGTCTTTTGACCAATCCGCAAAAGGGGATTTGGTCCTATTACAATAACCGACATGATAAATCCACAATGGGGATTGATCCTATGAATAATATATAAATAATAATAAGAATACTCTTTGTAGTTACAATATTTCAACAAGGTCCTGCATGTTGTCTTGTAGGCCTCCAAAGGCATGTCTTCATCATCTGGCACATGGGCCCTTGGCATCCAATGATCCAGACTTATGAGTAGAATGAAATGAAACATAGATACATAACATTAACACATAATACAGAGAACAATAACAAAGATACAATGAAACTTAACTTATATTCAATAAAGAAATCTATTGAAATTGTAAAATGCATAATGAAACAATCCAACTCGAATCGTGGTAGCTAATCTCTGAGAAGAGATGTGGCGGCTATGCGCATTCTCCTGAGCACATTACAATGAGGCCTCTAGGCCTTTTTAGCATCAAGAAGTAATCATAAAACCCTAGACATCCAAAAACCTAACCCTAGGAGATGAAGCACCAAAGGTCATGTGGGCCCTGATGGGGTAAGTTGGTACATCAACTTCCTAGAGTCGTAACTTTTTCATACAATCTTTGTTTTAGGCACATGATATCCCATTGGAAAATTATATCCGAGGACTACATATTTTTCCATCGCACTCTAAATACATTAATAATGTGACTGTAGCAAGCACAAAAAATGTTGTTTAGGGTCTTAAAACAACCCTGGAAGTTTAGGACCCGAAAATCTAGAAACAAATGGTCAAGATGAAAGTTGTATGTGAGATATTTAGAAAAGTTGGATGGCCACCGATATCCACTTGGATCAATCATACCCCCTTAGGAAGAAATTTTCTACATTACATTTAGTTCCTCCATTAGATGAGGAAATTCTGCTGAATTTGGCCCCAGGTGATCCACTACCTTGGTGCAGGAGTTGCCCCACTTTGAAAACAAGATAAAGTTGAATCTTTTGTTGGTGAGTACCCTTGACCTGTGCGTCCATGATATGATCAATGGATTCCTGTTCCATGCAGTCCTGGTTGAGCTCTATCAGTGTCAATTGTTATGCTATCTCTGAGGTGTCCAATAATGGTGGAAAGTATAGCCGAATGAGATCCACATTAAACACTGGGTGCAAGCCAAGGAAGGGTGGAATGTTGAGCTCAAAATAATTTTCACCCACAAACATGGTTAGAGGAATAAATGGGAAATAAGTGTGTTCTGGGCGTAAGAAGTTGTTGGCAAAGTTTTCGTTACAAGATAATAAACGAGGCTGACGAGCGATAGTGGAAGTACTCGGGCAGACTTCCTTGCTTGGTGCAGAGAAAACTCGTTGCCAGGATTTCGTGGGAGGAGGAGAGTAACCTTCGTGCCTAACTATTGTTGAGTAATAATAAAGAGTCTCTTTTAGAGCATCATGTTCTAGCTTGCGGGTGGCCAACAGTAAATCCATCAGGAGTGGTTGTGAATATGGTTGGGCGGAAACATGCACCCCTTTGAACAATCACTTCATGAACTCTATTTTTAATAATTATCTTCATACTCTATGTACTGAAATGGAAATGGTGATTGAATATCTTTGTATGTCTATGATTGAGTTTTGTGTTGAATGGTTAAGTTAGAAATATGCATTATCTCTCTATGAACTCGTTCTTTTAAATGGGTGCATGCTTGACTTCATTGAGTAGTTAGAGAGTTGTAAGATGTAATCTTGTAATAGTGTCGGGGAAAGGTTTGTTGGAATTTTTAAGTCCCATCGGTCTCTAAAATCTACCCACACGGGAATTCCAAGTTCAAACCCTGTGGAAGGAGGATGCCTCCTTATGATCTTTCACCCGCATGACTGAGGGCTCATGCCCATATCCTTAACCCATTTATGGATAAAGGAATTAGTGTGTAGCCCCCAAGATTTTTCAAAGGACCCATGTGACCAAGGTCTGGGAACCCTGCGCTAGGACCGAAAAAAGTTAAGCCTTCTATCTTCAAAAATCCAGAGTGCTTCGACCCTACAATTTATAAATCATTCAAAGGTAACTGATAATTACGGTTACCCACCATGTTAACTGGCGCTTGGCGGTTTCCTTATCTAGGACAATTAGACTTGCCCACCATTAAACCTTGATCCACACAGTTATTGTGAAAGAAATTGAACCACTGATATGAGAGTATTCAGGAGACCCCTTGGCCATTGGATCCATGCTGAAGTCATGAAGTATTGAGAGATGTGTATTTGGAAATCTAGTGGAAAGCACTATCAGCCGTTAGATCGAACCTAGGGAAGAGGTAATTCTAATAACTTCGGTGAAGTTCCACTTCGGGATAATAGAGGTCATTTAACAAAAAAATTATGAATCCTGAAGTTGCGAAGTTAATCTAAGTCATTGAGAGTAGAGGGACATGTGTCCAAAGATCAACGACTAGCTGGAAGTTCGATCATCCAGAGGTATCAAAGTGAAAATCCAAGAGCGCGTAAGTTTCCCCGAAGCTATGCAAGCCAGAGTAAATCAAGTTCATTGGCGTCAGATGCATGTGGTGACAGATCAAGTGTGGTTCAGATTTCAGTGCTCCAAGAGATTTGAGGAGTGTTGTGCCTTGGGTTGAGAGCTCCTGAAGGCCCTAAGGCTAGAGTAGATCTCGACTACCCATTATAGAGTGCACCTGGATCATTGATCAAAGTTCTTCACATGTTCGGAGTTCAAAAATCTGGAAGGAAGTATGGTTCAAGGAGAGGAAACCTCTGAATTTCGAAGAAACAGAGGCCGTAGATCCAAGGGTTACATGGAAACACCATGATCGTAAGATCGAAGGAATTGGTAGGTGATCAGTCCAGGGAGACATGGTATACTGACATCACCCATGGTGACACAAACTCACGTTTGACATGCCACATATCACCTGGATTTGTACGTTTCATACACCCTATAGGCCCATTAACATGTGACACATGTCACCCACTAAAGGGGCCACGTGTCATCTCTTCCATGTCGTGTATCACACTTGGCACTCACTACTTATTCCATTTGGTGGAAGGAGCATGTGAGACACACCTATGTTTTCCTTTGCATCTAGTACAATACCACGTGCCAGAATGGACCCTTCGGGAATTTGGGACTTCGGGAATCAGGAGGTTTGGAGTGTGGTGTCGAGGATAAGTTGAAAGGCCCAAAGGCAGGAGCTATGTGGCAGCATTCTAGAAGTCCAATAATTCAGGACTTCAGAGGACATGCTTACATAATAGAAAAGGGGTGTTCAACGTTGAAGCACCGAACACTGAGATCAAATCCCATTGTTGGATTAGATGGTGGATGAACTTCCACTGTGGATATAGGAGCTTGAGTATGGTATGAATGAGATGGATCCACGTGGCCCTCAACCAATGAACGCCTGAAGAACTTTGAGAAACCATAACTTGCAATCCATCGCTCAGATTTGAGCCTGGTAGAAGTTGTTAGAACACTACGGGTGAGTAGAAGAGGATGAAGACCTCGGATAGAGGATTTGAGATATTTAAGGAAAGAAAAAATTTGATGCCCCATTCCATAAGAAGGTATTCTTATGGTTGGGTGTGTTACAAATTGGTATTAGAGCATGGTTACAACACTTGGCCTCCTTGGGCTCATGAATGATCTGCTTAAAAACCTTATTTAAGGATCTTTTAGGGGTGAACCCTTATCTTACCCCTTTCCTAAATGTCTTATTTAAACTTCTACTGAAGAAAGGAATGTAATTTTCTACTTTTTTGTGTGTTTGGAAAAATATGAACTATGTGTTGTTCATGAACTAGTAGACCATTAACTAACAAAAAATGTTTTATCAACACTCGAGCAATTAGAAGACCACAGGAAAGCTACATCATAAACAATGGTGACACACCATGAATTGGGGGAAAGATCCCACAATAGAGAGGAATAATCCGATGAAAGGGGGGTGGTGGAAACCCCTCCAAATTTGACTGAAACTGTAAGAAGCCTCATGGAAGAATTACAGAGTTGTAAGGATGACAATGAAAGGCTAATAAAGGAACATGCAAAGTAGACTGAAATTAATGCAATCTTACTACAAAATCTATCATATATACAAAGGAAACTACAACATGGTCCAACTTTCAGTCATGTGGACAGACATTATACTAAGAAAGCTCCAAGTCCACTTGAGATAGAAAAGAATGGTCCTGAAAATGGCCACACTAGGAGGACCAACTCAAGGAAGGCCCAACATGGTGCCAAGAGACACTCTTTGGGAGAATCCTCTAGTGAGGAGACTGACAACTCCAAGTAATATTCTAGTAGAAAAATAGGTCAGTTTTCCTAAAAGAGAGGAAAGAAGAGGAAACATTCCAAGAGTCATGACCCTGAAGAGTTCAAGAAAGCCAAACCGCCCACTTTTTATGGAGATATTAAGAAGGGGGAAGAAGTAGAAGTTTGGCTGCTTGGCTTGAAAAAGTACTTCAAAGTCCATGACTACTCTGAAAATTTTAAGGTTCGAATAACCATTTTTAACCTGAATGGAAAGACCTCCATTTGGTGGGAAGACCTTGGGAATGTGAAAGGAATCCATGAGAAGGACTTGTCATGGAAACAATTTGAGAAATACTTCAAAAATAATTATCTACTAGAGAAATACTTCAAAAATAATTATCTACCAGAGAAATACTTTGATGGTAAGACCAAGGAGTTCTATGAACTCAAGTTGGGACATCTCACCATAGAGGAATATATCAATAAATTCCTTGAGTTGATAAGGTATGTGCCCTACATCAAAGATGAAAAATTAAATATGCAACGATTTATTAGTGGACTCCCTCAGTCCTTCCAAGACATAATTTAGTTTCATGAGCCAAATAATTTAGAAGATATTATTCGAAAGGAAAGGTATTTCTATGGGAAATTCAAGAATAAGATAGAACCCCATGAAGACTGGAAGAAGAAAAACAATTCAGGATTCAAGAAGAAGGGGTTTAAATCCTCAATATTTAAGAACCATGGGAAAATATGTAGGATGAGCCTTCCTACTAGAAGTGTGCATCAGAAAAAGTTTCCATCCCATAGTGGAAATAAACCATTTGGAGCAGTCCCAAGTAAGACTGATAACATAAAGAGAGAACCCTTTAAATGTTGGGGTTGTGGAGAAGAACATATGTTGAGGGAATGTCCACATAGGATAAAGAACAATAGGAGGGTCTACAATGTTCAAGAGGCTACCACAGTCAATGATGTGTCTGGGAGCATGCCACAAATTTATACAGCCATAGATAATAAACAAGATGACCACCAAGCTTCAGTGGTGGAGATGGAAGGTATGATTGCCAACCATCTAGTTTCCATTTTAATTGATCCTGGTTCTAATTTGAGTTGTGTTCCTCTCAAACTACTGAGAAATGTAAATTGCAACAAGTTAAACATGTTAAATCATGGTTGGTACAACTAGCCACTGGAACCAAAAGAAAAGTAACAAAGGTCATACCAACGTGCAATTTCATTATGAGTGGATTGCCCACCCAAGAAAACCTAAACATACTTCCTTTAAGATCTTATGACCTGATGATTGACATGGACTGGTTGGCTTCCCATAAGACCAAGTTGGACTATTAAAATAAAACTTTGGAGTGTGAAGATGAAGAAGGGAGAAAGGTAACCCTACAATGGATTCAAAAACCTGTCTCAGTGAGACAAATACAAACACTTCAAGTGAAGAAGTATTGTAGAAAAGGATGCCCTTTGTGTGCAATACAGGTGTTGGACTCTGTTGAGGACGACAAACCAAGGCTAGGGGACCATCCCGTATTGGGAGAGTATAAATATGTGTTCCCGGAAGAGGTATCAGGTCTACCTCCAAGAAGAGACATTGACTTTGCAAAAGAACTTGCACCAAGATTAGTGCCAGTGTCTAGAACAACCTATAGAATGAGTACACCAGAGCTAGTTGAACTCAAACTACAACTAAAGGAAATTATGGACAAAGGATATTGTTGCACCTCTTTTGTCACCTTGGTGAGAAAATAAGAGGTGCTTGCATGCCCAGTTGGGTCTGTTGAGCAGGACAACTGTAGAGGAAAGAGTTAGAGAAAGAAAAACAAACCTATAAGCAAGAATTAAACTAATACAAACTAAAATCATAAGCATAGGGACATAGAGATAACAAAAACAAAAAGACCCATGTCACCAATGTTTTGAGGCTGATCTATTTATGAAATCAAAGCACCAAGAAGAAAGGGGACTATGAGTCCCTTCTTCCTCCAAGGGAAGGCTCTTGGACCCTCACAAGCTTGCTCTCCTTACAACAAAGAAAATAAAAATAGTGGTGAAAGAACTCTTTGAAAATCCACTCAATGGAGAGGTGGATTGCTCAATGAAATGGTTCCAATGTGTTCTTGTCAAGGATGGAGTCCTTAAAACAATATAGGCATCATAACATTACTTTGAATTCCTTGAGAAAATGAGGTGCATTCATGGTTTTTTATAGCATTGCATTGGGTTATTTTGTAACTGCTTTGTAGTGTGAAAAGAGGCCATTTAGGGCATTATTAGGTCTTTGACCAGCCCACCATTCGGATCCAACCCGGATTTGGAAGTCAAATCAGCTTGGGAGCTGAACCATAAGTGGTTGGGAGGCCGACCACATTCATAAATGAATCGTTTAGCAGGTGCACGGATTTTTGCGCTAACAGCCGTGCATCATGCGCGTATGCACGCATTCTACGTTTCTGTTCCATGCATGTGTGCGCGCGCCCAATGTTTGCAAAGCGCTCTTCAATTTTTCACTACTTTTTATAGTTTTTCCCTTTTTGAATGCTGCGAGATTAATTCAGGGCCACGAATGACTTCATTACTGTTTGACGATGCTGAGTTCTTGTAACCATGTGCGGATGAAGTTTTAGTGATAACAGATGCCCCTTGATGGATGAGGTTAGGAGCATACGTATAGCCGAAATCCAGCAATGTTTCTTCTATTGAGAATGTTTTTTGTAAGAGAGATCAATAGTGGGATCATTCAGAGCAATCCGTTGGAGAAAAGAGGAACCGGTAGGACCCGACCTTCTATGAGGTGCGTAAAATAGAAAGTTGTGTACAAACGAGGCGAGCATGCCCCATGCTCATGTCATGTAACTCTAGAAAAAGATGACTGAAGTGTTGGTGTAGATGACTGCAGTGCCCTCGGGAGCGGTCGTAATAGAGGTAGAAGACAATTCTATAAATGAACATGCTCTGAATAGGAGGCATTGATCGCGGTAATAAGTAGCAACGATGGTGTGGGCATTGATAGCCCTACCAAGTTCAGAGGTATTCAACAAATAAAAAGAACTAACTGCAATAGTCGCAAAGTAAGACCCACCGTAACATGAGAAAGTGTTGGCGTCGAATGTTACGGGGGTCAACGACAGCAGGGATCAAGGGTGTTTCACCCTGTGCCATCCGAGATCTCTCATTGAGTGGAGAATGAGAATAAAGATATTGTCGCCCTTCCGTAAAAATGGTGTTGATGTCGACAAAAGGGGACACGACTCCCAGAAGCGAATGGTTCTGTGAAATCTACTGAGGTAAGGAAGTGGAAGAGGTACATGGGTGAAGTCAAGAAGTGGGAAGACTCAAGACTTCCCTTGGTTGGAGGATGTATGAGATAAAAAGTGGCTACAACCATGTAATGAGGTTGAGTGTCAGGGGGACGACAAGACCGGTGATAAGTTGTGCCAGAGGCGGGACAAGGTGAACAAATTCAGAGGGTAGAGGTAAGTGACCTGTGGGGTGCTCTGAAGATATGTACAATGCCGGCAAGGGTAGATGAGAAGTAATGCTCCAACCAAGGGTGACATGGGTTGTGTGTGGCCAAAAGGAAGGAAGCAAGTTGCCAAAGGTGACGATAAAAGAAAATGTAATGACTGGAAATAAAGGCATTTGTACAATAAATAACGAATAATTTTGGGGAGAAATGTACAAGTACAGAAATGAGTGCCCCGGTGTGATATGGGTGGCCCATGAAGGGAAGAATTTGCTTGGAAAACTGATGAAGGGTGGGGGCCCCATTGGTGAGCTTCTGTATGAGGTAGGTGAAATGAAGGTAGGTTCGTAGATGGGCAAACTGATTGTGGATGAAATGGAGGGTTCATGATACTGCGGTGGTGCAGGTAAAAAATAGAACCGTAAAGAGATAATCTGGGAGTCTATGTGGGAAAGCTAGCAAAATGAGGAGAAGGAGTATGTGGTTGATTCGCGACATGATGAAAGACTATCGGGACTCCCATCCCTAAAGGGTAATGAAGAACAACATGAGTGTCAAAAGTGCCAAAAGGTGCTATAAATAGGACAACTCATGTGGGTAAGAATGCTACCGGGTAACAGTACTAAAGATGCAAATGGAGGTGTGGGTACTGCAGAGCCGGGAATGGGGATCCTAGAGGCCAATATCAGAGGGTGTGACTGGAAATGTAAATGCGATACATCGGTAAAGACTACATGTCAGTGCTGAGTATATACCTGAAGGGGTTTGTGTCTATGGATGATGATCAAGTACCTGCACACATGAAAACCAAATACCCAAAGTAAACAATATCTGAAGAGAATCAAAGATATGAGCATGTATTTGATAAATGTGACTATGCACGTGCGTACCTGACCATGATATGAAAAAAAAGGCACCCCAGGGGCTCAGGATAAAAAGTGACCCAGGGACTGTTGTGATGTAGGTGACGGGACGCTGATCCCGTGGCTGAAAACGGTTTGAAAAATGGACGCCTTGGGCTCCCGGAATGGTGAGTGGAACTTTGGAAAAAGGCCTATATATAGCTGTAGGGCCCACATTGTAAACATTCGGATGAATTGATGGGCCTTTATATATATACATGAGTATACATTTTTTGAGATCCTGATGTTGTCTACATGTTTTTTGCTGATGTTTTGAGTATGTCCATTCTATATATATGTTGTGACAGGTTTTTGTGATATGTTTATGTAGTTGTAGCTTGATGTGATATATGCCAGTCAAACACCATGTTAGCTATTTGATCTGTTATTTGATTCAATTGTCTTGGAATATGTGTAAATGTAATGGAATCAAAATGTCAAGATAAAAGCCTAACCTGTAGGTATTTGCTAAAGAGGCACAGATCACGTACACGGTACACATTGTTGAGTTGGAGAATGACTAGTTGAGAGTCGAGGAAGATGCTAAGGTGACGAATATGATGATGTTGGGCGTCGGCCAGGAGGCCAATGACATCAGTGTATTTAGCTTGGTTGTTGGTTGTTGGCCCCAAACATATGTCGCTTGAATGTAGCATTTCATGTGAGGGGGTGTAGAGAGCCCAAGCAGTCGAAGCGAGATTTAGTGTCCAACGGCTAGCGCCGTCGGCGTAACCGATGTGATAGGCTGGTGGAGGAAGCATATGTCAATAGAACAAAGGATAGTTTAGACGAGAGGGGAGGAGAAAAAAGATTAAAAACACTAGAAAATAAATAACCTAAAGTAGAATGACTACTTTTAAGAATAAAATTTCTTGAGATACAACCCGTTAACGGGTTCTTTGAGAGAGAGGCCTTCGAGAGAGGCCAGGATATATGCACCTTTGGTGAGGCAATGTTGAATGATGTATGGTCCATGCCAGAGTGATTTGAATTTTCCGTGGCCGAAGGTATCATGAGCAATATCGTAAGCCAGGACAAGGTCGCCTTCGCAGAATGATCGAAGGTTGACATGACGATCAAAGGTAGCCTTGGATCATTTTTTAGCTACCTCGTTGTTCTGTAAGGAATATCGACGATATTCATCCAGAGACTCCAAGTTCAGCAAGCACTGCTCCATTGGAGCAGTGTCAGGTAATAACTCAATTGCGGTGCGTAAGGTGGGAATTTCGCACTCGATGGGAAGAGTTGCCTCGACCCCAT
>CBVK0100262862.1:0-13406 GCA_900067695.1 Picea abies
TTAATGAAGTAGGGGTGCTTGCATAGCATAACAAGTCAGCCTTCTATTTTTAGATCATACCAACCTCTCGCCTTTTGATGGGTCGTGTGGGGCTATGACCCTGTAGTCCCCCGACTCAAATGTCATTTTTTTGGTTTTTAAGTTAATTATGGCCTGGTTGTCAAACGCCCAATCTAGACAAAGTAGCATCGAGTAAGGTGTTGTGTCGTCTACTATTTCGATGACTTCAAAGTCTTCCTTAGTGCGCACACCATCCAGATCTACCGTCACTCCTTTCAATCTGCCTATTGGTTGGAATCTATGTTGATTTTCTAGATTTAATTGAACTGTTGAGTATCCCAGTGTAGGTTCTCCCATGCATTTCCATTTATCTTTTGGTATTACATTCACTTCGGATCCTAGATCTAGTATGATATCTCCCATATTGAAATCCCCAATGTTAGAATTTAATCTAAATTCCCTACTTGTTCTTCTTCTTGTGTGTAGGTGGTTGACAGTTTTCAATTCTGGCTTCTGTTTCATCTCGCCGCTACATTTTTCTAGGATGTTTTGCAATATTTTGACAAATGAAGGATCACTTAACATTTTGATGCATGATTGCAAAAAGTCTTTGATCGTACTTGTTCCTCGGGTTGTATTCTATTGGTATGGTCTAGTGATGGCGACATTTCGTATTCTGGAGCTTCCTTTCTCTGTTGTGCACTCGACGCAATGTTCTCCTTTTGGAACTCTTGTCGGGCTTTTGTAAAAATCTCCTTCTCCTTATGTGCATCGAACTACTTCTTGGGGTCGGTGTTCTTATTTACCCATTGGTTCTACACTGGTTCCTGTCGAACTACATCATTTCTTGTTTTCATTCCTCCTCAAGTGACTATATTGATGTTCCGTCTGTCATCCCTTGCTTCGACTAAAATCCACTAAACATTCTATTTAATTTGATTCCTTTTTTCCTGGATCTATCCAAGTAATTTCAGACATTCCTTTGTATCATGGTCCGATGTGCAACAATACATACAAGTCACTAGTGGTAGTGGTCACTCCTATACATAATGTTTTGGTTGCTGGAAATTGTGACATGTAATAGGTCCTCTACCTCATACGAAACCTCCTCTGGCTCGTCCTGATCCTCTATAAGCTATGCAGTCACCTCGTGGTGGGTTGTACTATGGTCCCTAATTATACTACGTGGTATTGTACTGGGGCTGTGCTAGGTTGTACTGCGACTGCGCATTATTATAAGGTTGTGGCGTCGTATTATACTGTTGTTGCGTAGCCTTGTATGGTGATGGGGCTTGATTGAACTGTGGTGATGCCTGCCCAGTCATCATTTCTTCCTGTACCCAATATCTGTCTGATTTTCTTTCCCACATCAGCTCCATAGCTCTGCAATCTTTGTCATCATGGTCGACTGACTTGCAAAAGGTGCAATATGAGTTCTTTGGGACTGTTTGGTGTTTCTGCATCATTGTTCAGTGGTAAGGGTCGTGACCTGGTTTCTTGCATATTTCACACCATAATCCTCCCTGTGGTAGTGGGTTTGGCATCCCTATCGCCATATACTGTGTGAATGTTGTGCATTCATTCTTATGGTGTCCTTCCATCCTGCAGGTAGTGCACCAAACAACTTCTCGTTTTTCCTTGTTCTTGTTTTGGTTGAGCTAAAATGCTAAATTATTTAGATCCTCCTTCAGTTCTTCGATAGCAGGGTCTGTCTACTGGTATTGATTCTCTTCTAATTGCAAGGATGCCTGTAGAGCCTCTGTCTGCATCTTAAAATTCTGTTGTCATAATGGATATTTTAAGTGTGGGAGTAGTGAGTTGAAAAATAGGTGTCGATGCTCCATATCAGTCATAAGGTATTTTAACTTTCCTTTTAATCGCTTGAACCTTTGATCAATCTCCCATATTGATTCTCCTAGTTTCTGTCTTATTTCAATCATCGCATTCATGTATTGATCCTCTGAGCTCGGCTTCTGGAACTCATTGATCAATAGTTTCTTAATTTCGTCCAGTGTCCTTGTCATTCTGGGAACATTGTTCGTGTCTAGATGCATGTACCAGTCTAGTGCGCGGTCCCTTAGCGTGATCGCTAGTTGCATGAGTTTGGTGTTTTCATCAATGATATGATTTGCTTCCCAAATCTTTACGCAAATGAACAGATGCTTCTTAGGGTCTTCTGCTTCTTCTCCTCGAAAATTTGGTAATATGATAGTAGGATCATATCCTGCCATTCCAAATACTGGGTTACTCCATCCTCTGTGCGGTGTATATACTTGACTAAGGTTGCTTGGACTGGCTCCTCCAGTTGTTTCTCCTTGTGTAGATGTACTTTCTGTGGTTGGACTTCCTCCAAACTTTGGTTGTCTAAATGGTGGTGTTATCTTTGGTGTATTGGTCACACATGGGTTTATGGGTTCCACACTGAAATTAACATTGAAGGGATGGTTGTCTTCTCCTCCTGTTCTTGGGCCTCTTGTTTTCCTCTCATATGTGACGCACAAGATTTCCTCAATTTGCTCCATAGCCCAGAGATCCTCTACCTCTTCCTCATCGCTGGCCAAGCCCTCCCTCTCGGCTACGACTCTCTTCTTGGTATTCACCTTATATTGGTAGGGTGCGCCACTACGTGTTGTTCCTGATGACGCCAAGATCCACTTGAGTTGGTTGTCATCCATCAAGATCAGGTCCAAGGGTTCCTCCTCCTTCTTCTCTGTATCCTGCCCTCCTTCCATTCCTCCTCTCTTTGTCAGTGCTTCCCCCCCTACCCCCATGCACGCAGGGAAGTCTAGTTGTCTGATTCCATTGTCATTACACTTTTTTATACAGTAGTGTGTTGATAGAAGTATATATTGATCGGATGTACCTTCCTCTGGGTCCTCATAGGAACTCTTTCTCGGTTGCGCTGTATGACTTTGTTGTGTCTACCACAAATTCTGTGATAAAGCTTGCCACAATACTGTCAAGCCAAAAGTTGACTGCGCGGGTGAATTTGTTGTTCACTTGCTACAGCTATTGGATCTGTACTGAAGTCCAATCTAGCTGTTGAATCCGGTTCGTTGTGTAGTTATCCTTTAACCTTAAGATCCACTACTGTAGTAGATGCAGAAAATCACATAAAAAGACTTCTTGTAAATCCGTAAAAACGCATTTATCCAAGTATTTACGCGGTGTGATCCTAGGGTTTCTATTTTCTTTTTGTGCAAAATCTATCTCTTTAGTCCTCAACCAGCCCTCGATTTCTTCTCTCGTGGAGTTCCAAGGTCTCAAACTCCCCTTCTAACAGCTCATTGCTCTTCTGTTCCGCTCCTTTGGTTCGTATTCATTCCATCTCATCTACTCACTCCTTTCTTGTTCCTCTTAACACGACAACGAAACCATTTGTTGGTTTTCAATTCCTTTCTCAGGTTATCTGAATCATTGACCCAGGGTTCATGTCATTCAGGGTTCCAACAAAGCCTCTAAAACTATCGACCCTCTTGGTAAACCATAAGGCAACATAGCGCCCAGAAAGCGCTATGCAGTCTCACCTAAGATAGCTTTAAATGGGTGGTTGTAAGACTCAGGTGTTTATAGCCTAGAACAGAGTAGGGGATAGGGGTTCTTGATTAAGGCCATATATCGTGAGCGGTAAGGGAAACTACTTATTCCTTGGATTCGCATACGAATATCCCACAGTTTTATTTAAGAAAAGTATAAATAGATTCATAACAATGTATTAACTCATTCGTCAAGCTTAACCATTAATTGCATGAAAGAAAGAAGAGACAACTTACAAAATCGGTTCATACCACTCAAAACATTAAAGATAATTACTAACAACTACTAACGAACAACCCTATATGATACTTTTGTATGTATTTTTATACATTTCGGGCTCTTCATCCTTCTTCAAAATATTTCCAAAACCCTAACCCTTCTTACGTTAGGTCTTTCTCCCATACGCATGTTGTTCCTCCTCCATTTGTCACTTTCCTTATGCGCGCATGCTATTCTTTTGCCAGTTGTTACTTCAATTTTCTGCATGCTTTCTTTCCCACGATTGTTCTTCTTTCCTCTTCGGCCTAGTGCCAACAATGACCCTACCAAACTCTCTTTCATATTTTGGTCATAATGTTTGATTTTGATACCCATTTTGCACGTTCTTTATACCATTGGAAAAGTATTTCCAAGATATACAACTTCACAGTTATATGATTTGAGTGTTTTCTCACCAATTGTTCACATTTTTCAGGATTAAGATCTGGCACATTATCAACATCCATGGGGAACAAAGTACCTCCACCAAGACCAGAGAAACTAGGAAACGAGCTTAGGGAAGTAGATACAAACTCTTATTTAGTTAATGTTTCATTTCTATAGGTTTAAATGCATGGTTTAATAACCTATTTTGAGGTTATTATGTGGTCACTCATCTATTGTATGTTGAATGGTGCTAGTTACCAATGCCAAATGAAGGTCATGCTCAACAACCCATATAGGCTCTGTTAGAACTAGGAGTTTCTCTTAGACTGTTAAAGAGAAAGCCTAATATCAATCAATAGATTCCATAATTTGGTAAAAGTTTGTAGAAGTTAATCTCAAGTGCAACAAATATTTAGGGAATTATATTTAAATATCAGCACAAAATCTCCATAAGGTATACACCAACAAGAAAGGCTTGAATAACTTTAGATAAATGTTTTTGAAACATAAATGAAAGTTGGAAGACTAAATAAACCTATAATACATGCATCATATCACAACAGGAATTTCTGAGACACATATAGCAGAAATTATCATCAAAAGGAACCCCCTAAATAATGAGAAATAAATCTCTGATAAAACTTGCACCAATAGATAACAACAAATCCTTTACTGCAACATTTGAACAAGTAATGGAGATGAATCATTCACCAATAATCCACATCAAATCAATATTGAATATAGAATATGGTAATAAGAAAAGAGATTGATCTTTGATTAACCAAGAGTCTTAAATATGATATATACAATCATGGAGAATTTACACAATTGGCTACAAAAATAATATAAGTTCCCCTATCTAGAATCACTTAAACCCCTCTCTTGACTCCTCTCTCCCATTAAATAGAAAATAACATCCAAAATATGCTTACGAGATTGAATCCCATCTCTTTTATGGGATTCTGGGCCTTGGAAATAGGTGGCAATAGTCAAAGAGACAAATCCAACAAACTGTTAAATTTTAGGAAGTTGTTGGAAGTCATTAATAAATATGTTGCCAACTCACTACATGAGGTTTTAATGGAGATAAATATTAGGTGCAGGTGTTCTTTAGCATATAAATTATCTTTGAGAAGACATTTGAACCCTCCTTGACATGTAACAACCTCGAAACAAGGCGAATATCCAATAATTGTCTGAATTGCATTGTCAATTTGTAGTGCACTGGTGTTTTAATTTTATCTTTCAAATGTCAAAATGGGTCAGGATGATTTTTATTCATAAGGTCAATGTAATAATAATTCTCCTCCACAAAAAAATTCCGAAAAACCCACATCACCATTTGGGATTTATGATAAAATATTTAGAAGATGTTGCTACAAGAAATGAGTTTGCAGGGCCTGACAGTGGTGCTGCGAACTTTCCTGTAGGTGGTGTTTGCAACATTTCTCCCAAACGACGAACTGGGTCAGGATGAAATTTGGTCAACAGGTCAACAAGTCTATGTTTCTTCTCCACAAACCAAGTTTGGAAAAAACCCAGATTGTATTTTTCTATATATTATGAAAATGAGAGTGCACTGCAAACTGTTCCAGTTTTAATTAGTTCGCAGTGCCTTCAATAGGATGCACTGCAAACTTTCTTGTAGGTGTCATTTTTTCCCCTGATGACTGCAACTGATGCCAAAACATGCAATAAAATTCTAAACCTTTGCCAACATCTCCTACAACCTCTGAGCCAAGAAGAATGTCCTCCAAGAGAAACAATAACCACAATTATAAGCATCATAAGACAAAAATGCTTATTAGGGTTTTGTTGGAAGTAAGGTTTCTACTAGAAAAATATTTGCAGAGGTTATGAAGTAACTTGAAGTTGGAATCATGGATGAAATTATGATGACAAGGTTGGATGAAGTCTTGAATAGCCATATTTCAAAGAAACTGTGCAAAACAGAGAGTTTACAACACTAGTTCGATTTGTAGCGGATGGGTTTGCAGCAGAGTTTTACATCAGAAGACCTAGCATAAAATCCCACTCCTTGGTGCAAAAAACCCATCTTGTCAGCACCTTAAAATGTCCACCATTGACCTGTTTAGAAAGTTTGTAGTGCCAGTTTGCAACGCTTTTCACAAATGGTAATGAAAAGCCACAATGGTGAACCCTGAGAGATGTATGATGATACAATGGAACTGAAAGTTAAAAAACACCATTAGATACCCTTTAGAAATCATAATCATAAAATATTCGACACGTGCCCTATTTGGAGTGTTGCGAACTTCCAGGAGAGTCTGTAGTGCATCAGATTAATGAATTGACAAGACACTTTTATATGGTTGGATGAATGTATAAGACCCTTTGGACACTTTTTTGGATGAAAAAAATTGATGGTGACCTTCACTTTCCCTCTTGTGAAAATGATGACAACCACCCTTATAACACTAATACTTGACAATGTATTTTGATCAGCTTTAGACCCAAGGTTAAAATCAAGCACCTTGATTTATTAACATGAAAAATAACTCAAAAACCTTTAACAAATTAACCCTATGACTCAAACCTACAAGCTTAAACAATTGACTCATATAAGAAGGACCGATCACATGACTGGCAAAAACCAATGGTTTCCTTAAGTACATATCATGTGCTAACATTGTCTCCACAGGGAATGGAGACCTCCCTATGAGGCTCCAAGAACCTCTGCAGTTCTAGTGCTCTTTTTCCATGGGATATAGAGTCATTATGGATCAACATCTAAAACACAAGAAGAATGTAGAATGTCCTTCTCCAAACAGGGATATACAATAGTAGGCTTATGGTCATTTGAATAGACAAAGCAAAGGACAATTCTTCTCACATGTGAAGGAAAGTACAAAAAAAAATTGAAGAAAAATAAAATAAGTTCTTGAAAGAAACTTGTGACTTGATACCTGGACTACCTGTGTCTTCCTTTCATATTTTTCTATTTGAGCTTATTCTTCAGTGGAGTCTTGTGACTTATTTGAACCACCATCAAGTTCTTCAAATGTGTGGAGTTTCCAAGGTAAAAAATTGCAGTATGGTTTTTCATCAATGCTTGTTCACCATCAAGTGTTGGTCATAGTATTTGTCCTACAACCCAAGGAAAATATATTTGTATCTTCGATCCCCGGAAATGGTGCCAAAAATGTTAGCACCATGAGTTTCTCTTAGATTTCTAAGGAGAAAGTCTAATACCCATCAATAGATTCCATAATTTGGTAAAAACTTGTAGAAGTTAAGATCAAGAGCAACAAATATTCAGGGAAATGTATTTAAATATCAGCACAAAATCTACACAAAGTATACACTAGCAAGCAAGGCTTGAATAACTCCAGATCAATGTTTTTGAAACATATATGAAAGATGGAAGACTAAATAAACATGTAATACATGCATCAAATCACAACAGGAAATTCTGAGACACATATAGCATAAATTCTCATAAAAAAGAACCTCCTAAATAATGAGAAATAAATCTCTGATAACACTTGCACCAGTAGATCACAACAAATCATTTACTGCAACATTTGAACAAGTAATCGAGATAAATCATTCACCAATCATCCACATCAAAGCAAGATTGAATACAGAATATGGTAATAAGAAAAGAGACTGATCTTTGATTAACCAAGAGTCTTAAATCTGATATATATAGTCATGGAGACTTTACATAGTTGGCTGCAAAAATAGTATAAGTTCCCCTATATAGAATCACTTGAACCCCTATCTTGATTCCTCTCCACCATTAAATAGAAAATAACATACAAAATATTCCTAGGAGGTTGAAGCCCATCTCTTTCATTGGATTCTGGGCCTTGGAGATATGTGGCAACAGTCAAAGAGACAAAAATCCAACAAACTACTAAATTTTAGGAAGTTGTTGGAAGTCATTAATAAATCTGTTGCCAACTCACTACATGGAGTTTTAATGGAGCTAAATATTAGGTGCAACTATTCTTTAGCATCTAACTGATCTTTTAGAAGTCAGTCGAACCCTCCTTGATATGTGGCAACCTCCAAACAAGGCGAATATCCAATAACTGACTGAATTGCAATGCCAACTTGTAGTGCACTTGTGTTTTAATTTTATCTTTCAAATGCCAAAATGGGTCAAGCTGATTTTTTGTCATCAGGTCAATGTCATAATCATGCTCCTCCACAAAACATTTTAGAAAAACCCACATTACCATTTAATATTTATGATAAAATCTTTAGAAGAAGCTGCTATAAGAAATGAGTTTGCAGCGCCTGACGAAGGCACCATGAACTTTCCTATAGGTGTTGTTTTCAACATTTCTCTCAAATGACGAACTAGGTTAGGCTGAATATTTGGTTAGCATGCCAACAAGGCTATGTGGCTTCTCCACACCAAGTTTGGGAAAAACCCAGTTCATATTTTTCTAGATATTATGAAAATGAGATTGTGCTGCAATTTTTTCTAGTTTTAATTAGTTTGGAATGCCTTCAGTAAGATGCGCTACAAAATTTCTTGTAGGTGTCATTTTTTCCCTCTGATGACTGCAATTGATGCCAAAACATAAGAAAAACATATGAACCTTTTCCAACATCTCCTACAACCTCTGAACCAAGAAGAATGTCCTCCAAGAGCAACAAAAACCACAATTATAAGCATCTTAGGGTTTTGTAGGAAGTAAGGTTTCTACTAGAACAATATTTGCAGAGATTATGAAGTAACTTTAAGCTGTAATCATGGATGAAATGATGATGACAAGGTTGGATGAAGTCTTGAATAGCCATATTTCAAAGCAACTGTGCAAAACCGAGAGTTTGCAACACTAGTTCGATTTGCAGTGGATGGGTTTGTAACAGAGTTTTACTTCAGAAGACTTGACATCAAAGCCCACTCCTTTGTGAAAAAAACCCAGCTTGTCAACACCTTAAAACTTCCACCATTGACCTGTTCAAAAAGTTTGCAGCGCTTTTCACAAATGGTAATGAAAAGCCCCAATGGTGAACCTCGGGAGATGTATGATGATACAATGGAACTAAAAGCTTAAAAACACCATTAGATACCCTTTAGAAATCATAATCATAAAAGATTTGACGCATGCCCTATTTGGAGTGTTGTGAACTTCCAGGAGAGTCTGCAGCGCATCTAATTTATGAATTGAAAAGACACTTTTAGGTGGTTGGATGAATGTCTAAGACCCTTTGGACACTTGTTTGGATGATAACATTTGATGGCGACCTTCAATTTCCCTCTTGTGAAAATGATGACAATCACCCTTATAACACTAAGACTTGACAATGTATTTTTAGCATCTCTAGACCCAAGGTTAAAATCAAGCACCTTGATTTATTAATATGAAAAATAACTCAAAAACCTTTAACACCTTAACCCTATGACTCAAACCTACAAGATCAAACAAATGAATCATATAAGAAGGATTGATCACATGACTGACAAAAACCAATGGTGTCCTTCATTACATAACATGTGCTAACATTGGCTCCACAGGGGATGGAGACCTCCCTTTGAGGCTCCAAGAACCTCTGCAGTTATAATGCTCTTTATCCATAAGATATGGAGTCATTATTGTTGATCTACTGCAAACCAAAAACTGAAAACCACATGCTCATGGTTTGAGATTATTTATATACATAATCCTACGCTAACCAGTTCTCCAATCTTCTCAAGTAAAAGAAATTTTCTATAGCATCCATGAAAGTATCTTCATGACTGATAGAATATCATCTCTACAATTGGTAAATAAATAATAGCAGAGACATATCAACAACCATAGAAAATTCTTTTGAAAAGCATACTTACCTTCAAATGTTGGTGGTATGATAAAGTCTGAAAACTTCAAAACATTTGAAGAATAAGACTCCAACACAACTGCTACTGGGTCCTCAAAACCAAGATAAAAAACCTATTGATCTAGAAGAGATCGTTGCCACTGCATGAATTCTCTTTTGCTAAGAAAAAGGGGACCTCTTTGTTCCTTTAACAATGAATCTTGGGAATAATTCATTTAATGAAAATTAGGAGCAACAAAATTCCTTTGATCATGTAGTAAAAACCCTTGACCAAAGCTTGAAAACATATAATCATGGATGTCATCATAACCAAACAAGGGCTGTTGATTTTCAATATAAATTGTATGATGCTTTGGAGAAACAACGTCTTCCTCAACAGGATGATCACATGGTAATTGCATGGTAGGAGTTAAAACATTCCTACTATGATCAACTGAAAGTATATAATCATCTATACAATCATCCTCTACAAAATTGTTAGGTTGATTTAAATAATTACTACAATCATAGACTATTTCCCTATCAACAAAAAAATCTGAAAAATGATGTAGAAGACTACCCCAAATGTATTTCTATTCATAATCATCCTCATGTTCTTCTAAATGCAATCGTTCATCACAAACCTGATCTCAAAGTTTATCACAAGCCCATAAGTTCTTCTCTATTTCTTCAACATCCTCAAACAACTATGCTAATGATGAAGATTTCCTTTCTCTCAGAAAGAGGACAAGATCAGGGTATTGAACTTCTAAAGTACATCATGGAAGCAATTTTAGAAGGTCGGATCTCCAAAGGCATACTGCAAATAAAACAATAAAACCTCCTATTGAATATAGCGAGAACATCATCCTTCTCTCTCCTCAAAGAATGAAACTCAGTTAAGTATTGGTCAAAGGATTTGTTGTCTCCCCAATATCTAAAAAATGCACCATATAACTCAGCTCATGAATCAATATAACTAGCCTCCATATTTTTAAACCACAAAGCAACATCTCCAACCAAATATTTGTAAAATAACCTCACAACAACATCCTCATGCATGATTTCCAAATTGTCACTGAAATTTTGAAAATGTCTCAAATGCTTCTCAGCTGTGATATGATCATCCCAATAAAAAGGGGTAGATATCCTAAAAATTTTGGAGGGTAAGGATGAAGAGTAGATGGCAACTTTAAGGGTTTAAATTTTTTCTCTATAATTATTGATTGAACTTTAGTGGGATGAAAGTGAGATTCAACATGCTGATTGCAACTTTCAACAGAAATGGGAGAAGGTAATAATTTAGTTCTATAATCTACAACATGACAAGAATAATCATGTTTAGGGGATATGGATATATGTACATCATCTTCCTCATGGGTTTCATTTGAAGGGATGGGATCAACATCTACAACGTAGGAAGAATGTAGATTGTCCTTCTCCAAAGAGGGATATACAATAGTAGGCTTACTGTCATTGGAATAGACAAAGCAAAGGATAATTGTTCTCACATGTGAAGGAAAGTATAGGAAAAAACTGAGGAAAAATAAAATAAGTTCCCAAAATAAATTTATGACTTGATACTTGGACTGCCTATGTCTTCCTTTCATCTTTTTCTATCTAAGCTCGTTCTTCAGTGGAGTCTTGTGAATGATTTGAATCACCAATAAGTTCTTCAAATGTGTGGAGTCGCCATGGTGAAAAATTGCAGCCTGTTTTTTATACGAATTTTATGAGTAGAACAAAATGAATATAGATTATTATCAAAACATGATCAACACAAAATAACAGATATATAGTAAAATTGGTTTCTATTCAATAAGGAAATAAGCTGAAACTGTAAAATACAACAGAAAACAAGCTTTCTAGAATGGTGACAGCTTATCTTTGAGAAGAGATGTGACGGCTATGCTCATTCACCATAATATGATTATAATGAGGCTCTCAAGGCCTTTTTACAATAAAAATGAATGTCAAAAACCCTAGACATCCAAAAACCTAACTATAGGAGATGAAGCACCAAAAGTCATGTGGGCCCCATTTGGGTAAGTTAGTACATCAACTTCTCGGGGTCGTAAATTTTTCTTACGATCTTCGTTTTAGGTGCACAATAGCCTATTGGAAAGGTCTATTCGAGGACTACAAATGTTTCCTGTGGCGAGCACTAGACATGTTGACCGTGGCAAGCCCTAAAAACATTGTTTAGGGCCTCAAAACGACCCCAGAAGTCAGGGACCCAAAAACTAGGAAAAATTGTCGAACTGAAAAACTGCCAAAATGAGCCAGTTGGAATAGGTGGGAGGCCACCAAAATCCATCTGGATCAATCCTCCCCCCTTAGGAAGCAATGGTATCCATTGTGTTGAATTCCCCCATTAGATGAGGAAATTTCTGTTGAATTTGGCCCTGGGTGAGCCACCTGCCTTGGTCTACAAGCTTCCCTCCTTTGATAAACTTGATAAATATGGATCCTTTGTTGGCGAGTGTCGTTGAACTATTTTTCCACAATATGACCACTTGATGCCTATTGTATGCAGTCGGGGTTGATCATTGTTGGTCTCAATTGTTATGTTATCTCTAAGGTTTCCAATAATGGTGGGAAATAAGGTCGAAGGAGATCCACATTGAACACTGGGTGCAAGCCAAGGAAAGGAGAAATGTTGAGCTCAAAAGAATTATCACCCACAACCTTGGTGATGGTGTATGACCCATAAAAGAGTGGGAGAAGCTTTCAATGGGGTCCGATAAGGCATTCTTTATACAAATGAAACCAAACTTTGTCGCCCACCTGAAATTTATGTGGCCCCTGATGTTGATCATGGTGCTGCTTGTACTTGTCATTAGACTTTTGTAGGATATCCTAAACCTATTGATGGATGTGCTGGATTTTCTCAATGAACCAGGTGGATTTCTTAGCTTCATTTGGAGTAGGATATGAGTTGGTCGAGGTGACCACAAGGGGTAGTGCAACTTCTATGGGACCCAATGGTTGGAATCCCAACCCCACCTGAAAGGGGATGTGGCCAGTTGAGCTATGAAGCCTCGGTTGTAGCTATGTTGGACATAGGGAAGACTCTCATCCCATGTGCGAGGGTGCTTGGAATTATACATGCACTGGATATGCATGATCATTCGATTTACGACCTTGATTTGGCCATCTATCTGGGGGTGGAAGGTCGTGGATTTGTTGAGCTTGGTGTCCAACAATGACTAGAGGCTTGATCAGAATGTGATGAGAAATAGACTATCCTGATGTGAGACAATGGTTTGTGGGATTCCAAAATGTACCCAGACTCATTCAAAAAAGAGCTTGGTAGTGGCCTCTGCTTTGATGCTCTTCTTGCAAGCAGTCAGAATCATCATCTTAGAAAAGCGATCAACAACAACAAAAACATAGTCATTTCCCTGCTTGGTGGATGGGAGGCCCGACATGTAGTCCATGGAGAT